>CAJNIZ010007780.1:203314-226023 GCA_905231905.1 Symbiodinium pilosum
ATATATACACATATATATTTATAATGGGATATCACAGGGTACCACAGGGATAACGGAAAAGAACATGGAAGCTACTATTATATAATAGGATGTTCAGAACTCAGTGGTTGGGGATCAGGGAATGTTGAGTTAAGGGAACTGAGGGTTTAGGGAATTTAGGGTTTAGGGTGCTAGGCTTAATTGCCTCTTCTGAAGGTTGTGGATTCACCCTACTACCCTCCCCACTCCTTGCTGCTTGAGACCCTAAACCCCTCAACCCTAAACCCTCAACCCTAAACCCTCAACCCTAAACCCTAAACCCCTCAACCCCAATTACGGGGGGAACCTGGGTCTGTTCTTGAGGTTTGCAAGAGATTCAAGGTTGTGCCTTTAGGTTGCACACCATGGTGTTTGGGAACATTTATATTCAGGACTATATACTATACATAGGTGGTATAGTATACATGGATTATATGTTGACGTTGTTATCGGGGTCCGACTCTCGGCTCCCAACTTGCTTTTTTTCTTTGTCGCAACGGTTTAGGGCGTAGGGTCTGAGGTTGTTGCCAGGTTCTGAAGAAAGCAGGACCCAGACCCCTGGGAGGATCTAGAAAGTAGAACCCTTATTATGGTACCCTATACTACTATTGGGTAATTTCTAGAATCCCTTAAGGGGTTCTACTTTCTAGATCCGCCCAGGGGCCTGGGGAGGGGAGGTACTGGAGAATCTATGCAGGGAGCCTTTGGGAGTTGAGGGAGGAGCAGGGTAATTACAGGAGTTGACTAGTCAAGCTACTTTTTTAAACCACCCTTAAAAGGACCTCAGGAGGTTGGAGGGTGTCTACGCAAGGCTATGTACAACGTAGATCTTCTTAAATTTGTGGGTATCTTTCCCCCCATAGGAAGGGTCCTGTTTCTTTACTTCGCACACGTGCCCTGCACATTTTTTTTTGCATTTTCCTTCTTATTCAGATATGATCCATAGTCTAAACTCCTAGTATCCCCCCTTAATATCCCCCATGCTAGTCCCTTATATAGTCCCCTATATAACCCCTTTATGGAGTGGTTCATATGGGGAAGCTTCTGTTGCTTCAAGGTAACAAGCAGACCTGAGGGCGAAAGGGATGATCTTGAGGTGGACCCCCCACCCTGTAATAGGGGCAATAAGGCATAATAAGGACTCTATTAGGGTTTAGGAGTTTAGGGCGTAGGTATTTAGGGTTTAGGGGTTTAGCATTTAGGATTTAGGAGTAAAAGTGGCTATAAGGCATAATAAGGACTGTATTGGGGTCCTCTGATATTCCTAGTATACCACTAGTGCAGGGTGGGCGGTCCTCTGAATTGGGCTTGTAGAGTTTTCTGGGGTACATAACTTGGTGTGTATATATATATATATAGATATATAGAGTTATATATATATATGTATACATATGCCCCCTGAAGTAGATAGAACATGGCTTTGGGGAGAGTATAATAAGATCCCCATATACCCCATAGTCTATCTGCTTAATTTGCACTATACATGTATATAACATCTATGAAGACCCAAGGCTGAGAGCCTATACAAGCGGCCGCTCTAATCCCCGTAAGATCATACCGCATCCCCAGGGCCGCCAGGGTATCCCAATCCCCGGAAGTGCATATTCAGTTTTGCGTGACATCTCAAACGTGGGCGGCATGCAGCTCGCCGAGGTACAGAAATTGAGCAGATTTTTGGAAGGTTTTTGTGGATGAAGGACATCCTCACCACCTTATGCACCCCCTAAACCCTACCGTAAACTCTAAACCATAAAACCCTAAACCGCTTCCTCAGAGTCCTGGAGCCCTAAAGGATAATCAACCCCCCAACATCTTCATTGCAAAGGTTCGAAAGGACTCTCATGGGGACCTCAACAGGGAACCCAGAGAAGATAGTTGGAAAAGCATAGGCGAAAATATGGACTTCCCCAAGATAGGGGACCCCAATGAAAACCACAAAGTATTAGGAGCCTTACTTTGGGGACTCCCCCCCCCCAAAGTGGTACCCCTAATTCTTGCAAGCCTCCATAGGACAGTTCTACCGTCTTCTTGGGGTTCCCTGTTGGGGAGCCTGACTTCACTAGAGTCTGTCTACTCTAAACCCAAAACCAAACCTAAACTCTGCACCCTCCAGGCCGAAACTCTAAGCCCTGAACTCTAGGCCCTAAGCCCTAAACTCTGCGCCCTAAGCCCTAATTGTGCAGGCCAAGGTCCAGGAATCGACCTCGAAACTGGATGCGGCGGAGGGCGAACGCAGCACCCCCAAATGAGCTATCCTTCAGGGGGTTATATAGGGGACTATATAGGGTGCCTACTATATATTAAGAGGGATACTAGGAATAGTAGACTATGGCTCAAACACTTTCGCGCAATGTGTACCTGCATAACATAATGGCGGTTTCCTGAAATTAGGGGTACCATTCTGGGGGTCCCCATACTCGTAATAAGGATTACAATATTTCCCCCATTTTTGTGAAATTACCATATGCTGTCAAAATGAGGGTTACCCAGAAACCTGTACGCGTGGACATAGGGGTCTCCCTGGTAGTGTAGTATCGTCCATAGTATAATCCCTAGTAGGAACCCAAGTCCATCGATGTCCCATATTATGTTTGTAACCATGGCCGAACCACCAGGGGATTCTAGGCTCTGGTTACAGCTTCTGCGGGGAAAATGAGATGGCTCATTGGGAGCTGGGGTGTACCCCTAAACTAACCCCTTAGCCCTAAACCCAAACTGGGATCCGCTTCTTCAAAACAGCCAGGTCGGCCTTACCCGGGACGTTGTTGGGTGCTTACCTACCTCTGGCCAGTAGGGAATGGAAGATATCATCGAAGCAACTATACTGGAGATTCGAACGGAACAGAGAATTGAAAGTTAGATGGGAGGTAGGGTTATGCAGAGAGATCCGCGGGAGTGGAAAAGAAAATGGAAAGTATTAGCTGGCCGGGGTCTATGTAGGGATTACTAGACTACTATAAAACGTAAAGCTCCGTTCCTTCATTTCTCGCTAGCCAGAGATTTTTTTACGGCACACTTTGTCCTAAGCTCATTTGCACTGGCGTGGCCTCGTCAGAGTTTACACAGCTGAAACGTGTAAAGACACTGTCATTCGCTATGAAAACTTCAAGAGCCGTCAGTCCCTCGTTTGCTGGAGCCATATGCAATCTCACACCCTGAGCACGAAACGCTACTAGAGGCTCTACATGTAGGCTTAAAAGCATGATTTCAGGCTCACTCTGATAAACCTGGAGTTGGTAGGGGGGTAGGGAAACAACACTGAAACAACGTGTCCAATCTTTTTATTAAGTTACAAAAGGGCTCAAGTTCGGAGTCTTTAAGATTATCCCTATACAATCCTAAACGGGGACCCCCCATAGTTCCTGCGTAATCCCTACATATCTAAGGCAAACCCTGATTTGAGAAACTTTCACGACATTTCGGCATGGGTATACTACATTAAAGGGGAAGATAGACCCCTACAACAATCTCATGTAATTCCCGATAATACCCCTCAGATTCACTCCCCCACTCCCCCTCAAGCACCCCAAACTTAAGATTAACACTGGTATAACAATAACAAGTGTAATCTAAGCTTCTATAATAAGGAAAGCCAATTCTTAATTATGTACCCATGACATGGTAACGTAAGCCCTAAACCCTGAACCCTAAATACCCATATCATGGTAAACTAACTTTAAGCCTCTAGCAGTAAGCTTATTAACAAACCAATATTAATATTAATAGTACTCACAGGAGTAGACATCATAATGTTAAGCTCCAGCGGGCAAAGTACCTAAACCCAAAGCCTGAAAATCTAGACCCTAAACCCGCAACACCTCAATCAGCAATAATCTTACTCTTACTACCCAGTAATAACAATAGTGACAGTAATCCTAAACCCTAGTAATGGAAAATAAACCCTAACAACAAGATGGCAGTTTCCCAGAATAGGGGACCCCAATATTTTCCCCAAAAGACTTAAATTCTTGTTATTTGGACCCCCAAAACGGTCCCCTAATTTTGGGAAAGCACCATATCTGAAGCAGATACAAATTGCATAACAACAATAATCTTAAGCCCTAAACCCTAAACCTTATACCCTAAACGCTAAACCCTAAACCCCCTAAACCCTAAACCTTATTTAGGGGCAAGAAAGGGATCCACAGGCCGGGAGCTGGTCCAGACTGTCGTGGCTGCAGATGTCTCTCAGGCAGACCAGGCCAAGTGCTGGGTTGACGGATTTTAGGAGGGTTTAGGATTTAGGGTTTAGGGTTTAGGGTAGGATTTAGGGTTTAGGGTTGATGGATTAGGGGGTTTAGGGGTTCAAGGTTCAGGCATTTAGGGATTTTCGGATCTAGCGGTGAGGGATTCGGGGATTTAGGGATTTAGGGTTTAGGGCTTGTATATAATTATAGATACATATATATATATGGTTTAGTGTTCAGGGTTTAAAGATTTTGGATTTAGTGTTTACTGATTTTGGCTACTCCATCCCCGGATTCGCCGGAACCTGATGTTGTACTGCTATAATGGAGAGCCGAATGGAGAAGGAATATGGCGAATGTGGAAACTGTTTAGGGCTGCTTAGGGTTTGTTCAATTCCCATAGGGAATGAAAAACACGTGGAGAATGAAATAGATGCTATGGCTATGTTCGCCTCGTAGAGGGATCTATATATTAGGCAATGAACCCATCAGGGGTACGACCTTGGGGGCACAATCCTAAACCCTAAATGCTAACGCCCTTCCGTGTCCAGGCCTTGCGAAAGCAGATTGAGACTGCGCGCCTGGACAAGCTCTCAGCAGAATGCGTTGTTGGGGTCTACCTGGACCCCACAAGTAGGTAAAATCATAGCCCCAAACCCGTACAAGTGGCGCGAAATGCTATTGTTCTACATACTTTTTGGGGTTCAAGTGAGCTATAGTCTAAACTCCTTAAAGGGGGGTTATATAGGGGATAACATAGCGGACTACTATAGGGGTTATTAAGGGGGATACTAGGAGTTTAGACAATGGCTCAGGTGGGGTTTAGGGCGCAATCAGAAGAGTTTGGGTGACCCAAAGCCATGCACTAGGGACCCCCCGACTATTCTGTGGTTATCGTAGGGGTTGAGGTGGGAATCTGAGGTGTAAATCTATGTGACTCAACTGATCAAGTTAGGCTTGATCTTACCTGAACCCCCAAAAGTATGTAGCATAATAGCCTTTTGGGCTGCTTTCTGGGGTTTAGGGCTGTTATTTTACCTACTTCTGGGCTTAGGTACAAGTGTGATAGCACCGTACCCCTGACAAACGTCCTGCTATGACTGTTGTAGGATGCTGGAAGTAGCCAACCTCTAACTTCCAAGTACCCTCAAATCCAGGTCAGGACCTCTTACTATTGGCTAGTCTGGCGATAGTAGTGGGTGATTAGATAGTCTAGGCTTTTTCGCACATGCCTTTGATTTATCAGTCTGCTCAAGTTTCTTTTGTAACAATCGCCTCTCGATTCGCTGCCATGCGCGGGGGCCCCAGTTGCGGCCAGCTGTCCAGCGAGCAATGATGAAGAACACGGCGATCTTCATTCATCAGTCAGGCAGGCTAGCCTTTTTGCAGCCAATATACCGGTTCATCTTTCTTTCTCGCTCATTCTGTTTCCCATCTTTCTGTCCACCACACATCAGTTCCACAAAGTTGGCGTGTGGGTGCACCGATTGCAATTTGGTCCAATTTGGTGTAGCCAAGGCAAAGCAGAAGGGAAGAGAGAGAGAGGGAGGGAGGAGGGAGAGAGGGAGAGAGAAAGAGGGAGCGCCGAAGATTAAAAGATAAGAGTAAGAGAGAGAGAGAGAGAGAGAGAGATAGAGAGAGAGCGTGAGGGGGGGACCGACAGCACAGGGACGAAGACACATGTAAACAAAACAAAGAGTAATCACATGATGTGAACACAGTAATAATTGAACTGGACGAACGACTCGAGTGAGTGAGGAGTGAGTGAGTGAGTGAGTGAGTGAGTGAGTGAGTGAGTGCGGTAGGGAGGGAGGGCGGGCGGGGCAGAGCCGAGGTTGGCGTCTCAGTGGCAGCAGACATCAGTTTGCTGGAGACGGCAATCGACGTCCCACTGCGAGGAATCACCCTCTACGACTGCGCCTAGTTCAGGGCTGTGCTGTGCACATCGCAGGAGTGGGTGGTTTCAAAAGGCATGGAGAAGCTGGCCCCAACAGCATTTCGCTTGCCGTCCTCTTGCGTGAAGCTGCGGCGAGCCCCGCACCTCGCCATTTCTCGTTCGTGACCATATTGAACGAACGCTGTGCGGGAAGTCTGCGGGGCGGTGGCATGGTGCCAGAAGCCAGAGCATCCTGAGGGCTTCATTGATGTGGCTCTCGGAGCTCCGCGCAAGTCCAGAGTGGACAAGCGCCAGGGGGCTACGCTCAAGACCTCCTTTGTGGCCTCGAGGCCGGCAAGACTGTGCCGTCGAACGCAGATGAAGCATGGGCTGTGGTTCTTCGTAGAAATTGGCACTTACTCCTGCTAGAGGGAACAGGTGCTGAGAGATGTGAAGGCACGGGGCATACTCAACATTTGTCATAACGTACCTCCACGCCACAGTTCGCTGTGATGCACAGCGACACCTGATTGAATCTACCACTGCTAGATTGCCAGATAGACTTCAAACATGGAGTCCTGGGGTCTAGTAGTTCACCCTGGCTACTTGGATCTCCTTGTCGCGATCGAAAGCAGCCAAAAGAGCTCAACGCATGTTGACTGTGGGCAACTCCCTAAAAGAAGAAGGAGTTAGGGCTTTGGGTATTCTTGGGAAACACTTATTTTTTCATTTTTTATGGATCACCATACTGATATAACTTTACGAAACTTTATAGGCGCCGAAACCTACTTATGTATACGGAAAAGCATTCCTTCTTTAGGGGTACTGGGCTGCCTGGGTACGTTACCCTTACGCCCGAAAGACTTAATACACCCTATGTACTCTATACAGCCCTATATATCCCAACAAGTCTTTATAGAAATCCTGTACAGCCCTATGTAGCCCTATATACCCCTACATATCCTTACATAAGCCCTATACAGCCCTCGTTACGGGGCACTGGGCTCGTTAGGAAGCTGGCGAGCAAGCATTGCCATAGTGCTCAGTCTCAGTGCCTCCTTGCCGCGTAACAAAGCCAGTAGGAGCCACTAAGGGTCCATGGTTTGGGAATTAGCGCTTTGGCAATTTTAAAATCTGGGATTTATGGCTAAAAATTGTGGCTCACGGCTTGAGGGATTTGAGTGCAGACTGCCTGGTGTTAGAGTAGCCAACAGCAGCCACTATAGAATTCTCTGTAATTTGGACTCCCTACACTCCACTATTGCGCTCCCTACAAAGCACCCAAGGAACCTAAACTCCCCCCCAAACCTTAAAGCCTGAACCCTAACACCCAGAAGCCCTAAAGCCTTCAACGCCGGGCTCCTTCTTTCCTTCAAGGCTGAGCGGGAGCTCGAGCTAAAAGCCGCTGCTGCGAAGGCAGGGCCTCAAGGGGCTTAGGGCCCATTTGAGAGTTCTGAAAGAGGATGTAGGGAGCGTGTAAGGAGATGTGAGACGTATACACAAATTCCAAAAGGGATGTGCGTTTTCCGATCTAGAGGTTGCACATGATCTGGGTTCGTTTGGAGTTCGATGCAGCTTGTTAAAGGGAACTTTGTTTGGAGGTTCACGGGACCTTGTGACTACTTGTGATGGGGGTTGTCATCCTCCTCATTAAAATTAGCCTGACCTAGATAAGTGTAGATAGGGGGAGATAAGGCATGATTCCATGAACCTCCAAGTAGGGCATTTGTAACCGCAAGCCCTAAACCCTTGTAAGCGTGCGCGCTAAAGCCGAGAGCGGCGCTGTTGGAGGACAAGTTGCATCAACGCCTGCCCGTTATCTTGCAAAAACCATTAGCGAAGTGGCGGCTGCCGCAAACATTCTTGCATGGCCATACGCACGATCTAAGAGGTCAGGAAAACAAGATTTTGCATCAACGCTTTGAAAACAATAAGCAGACATGATGAAGCATGCAATGGCGTAGATCGTTGGCAAGGGAAGGTTCGTCAAGCGCCCGTGTTTCAATAATGAGGTGTCCCCAAATTGACAGGAAAGCCTTGATAGTTCGAGTACCCAAATGTAAGGGTTTTAGGTACCAAAGACCCATTGGGATGTAGGGTATTTGGTAGCTGAAATCCCCACAATTGGCTTCGTATACAGCGGAGCGCTTGGCGGCAAAAAATGCAAAGCTCCTGTCTTGGGGCATGCTCTACCTAGGAGCCACAAAAACCCTAAACCTTGCCTGGGTGATCGTGGCCACGTTATAGTCAGGTTCAGGGTTTCAGGGTCCAGGGTTTTAATTTTAGGGTTGGAGCTAAAGGGTTGGGCAAAACTACGAAATCTTGAAACACCCAGAGTTCTAAATCTAATTTTCGACATCTACATCGTGGCCTTCGAGCCTAAACCTTAAACGCCGGCCCCAAGCCCTAAACCCTAAACTGCGCACCCTGCATGTAGACCCCGCCCAGACACCACAGGAGTTGGGGTGGAACCTAGAATTCAATCACCATGTATTTGTATATCCGTATAAAACGGTTGAATAAATCTAATTCCCGTTTCATTTCCGATGGTTTTATTTTCCATCATGGTGATTTTGCATCCCTATAGCCGGTAACCTTTACCAACCAAAAGCACGGACGTTTTCAAAGCCTAGAATGTGACCTCAGGCATCTCTGGAAGATGAGAGGGGCCGCGCACGGGCCCATGAGGGCTTTGAGTTGAGGGTTTAGCCTTTTAAGGGCGTAGGTCACAGGTATTTTCATGGGTTATATATACTCATATGATGTTGGCCGACATGAAAATGAAGTCATAAGACGGAGACTGATACTATACTAGCAGCAATAAGACATGCCACAGCATTGTGGAAACCATAGCGTGCGAAGATGTCACGTCAGCGGATGAAAGCTGCATAGCGGAAATGGCATTCGTGGTTGTGCTCCTCATGGCTTACTCAGAGCAAGAACGGGAAAACAAACATGACCGAACTACAAGAGCTGCTAATGTTATGCTTGCGCACACGAAGTAGTTCAGGATCTACAGAAGGCTCTTCGCAAGACTCCTTTGTACGCTTGCGAAGAAGTCTAACATAAGGCCATGCCTGAGAGGAGGGGTTCCATTGCATACCCTTGAACCCCAGAACATTACGTCCTCACAAAACCCTCAACATCCGCATATTACCATTACACAAAATATGTATTATCCATATAACCTAAGGAGCTACAAAGCCCACTGTATGTCTTCTGAAGCCTTAATAATAGTCGTCCCATGATGCCTAGGTGGAACAGCTGAAGCTCGAGTACACGAATCTGCTTCAGGGTCAGCAGGCTGCTCCCTGCTTCAAGGTTTGGGGTTTCGGATTTGCGTGCTGTGTCGGGTGTATATCGACGTGGCTTAGGTCGCAACGGTTGTCTCCTTTTGGTTAGAAGATCATCGCTGCCGTCTTTCTCCTTTTGAAGCACATGATTCATGTAAACAAGTTCTTGCTCTTTGGAACATATCAAAGCGCTTCTTCATGCCGTAGAAGTCCAGGGCTTCGGGCGAACAAGGACCCTCCGCATGAATTATTTGTAACATCAAAACTTGCTATAAAAATCCTAGGCTCTCTCCATACTAGAGCCCCTTGAGCAATCCAAAGGCGGAGGCCCCCCAATGATCTTGACTTTTATTACGGGTGAATATGGGGGGTTATTTCGGATTTACATGTTTTAGTCATTACGGACGGAAAGAAAAACCCCAACACCAAACCCAAACCTTCAGCCCCATAAACCCTAAATCAAAGCCCTCGGACCAAGTGAAACCTCCTAAAAGGCACTGGCATTTGGTAGTTTGCATACATCGGGGACCCCGATATAGGCGCCAAAATATGGTTTATCCTCATTATTGGGATCCTTGAAATGGTTCCCCTACTTTTGGGAAGCCCTGATCCTTAAACCCGGAACCTTATATAACCCCTATTTAACCCTACATAATTCCTATATCCACCTTGCAGGTGCCCCTATTTGGGGGAATCCTAAACCCTAAATCCCGAAACCTTCAATCCCTAAACCCTAAACCTAGATAACCGCTAAATGGTAGTTTCCTTAAATAGGGGGACCCCAATATAGACCCCAAAATACTATAGTCCTTATTATAGGGACCCCCTCAAAATGGTACCCCTAATTTTGGGAAACCTCCATATCCCCCAAAAGAGCTATAGTCTAAGCTCCTAGTATTCCCCTTAATATCCCAGACATACCTTACATAGTTTCTACATAACACCCTTGAATGATTTTAGACTTACGGCTCATATAATCGCTATGTCTTAGGAGGACCCCTCACCCTGTAATAGTGGTATAATAGGAATATAAGATGATCCTAATATACGCTTTATTATCCAAAATAGTCAATATTACTGGGTGGGGGGTCCACCTAAACTTTGACCCTAAACTGACCCTAAACCCTAAACCCGATATTCTATATCCCTCCTATCAGGACATGGTGAAAGCCTCGCAAAGGCACTTGGAGACTAAGCTCGAGGAGCGACTTAGGGTTTAGGGGGCTTATGTACCCTTTAAAGGGGTTATATAGGGGTGAAAAAGGGAACGTGGAAAAGAGATGTTATATGGGGGTTATCTTCGGGTGATATATAGGGTTTGGGGTTTAGGGTTTGGGGTTTATGACCCTATGTACGGATACTGTAAAAGAGAATGGCAACTACTATTTAGGGTTTTGGGTTTGTGGGTTTCGTAATCTGGGTTTAGTGGACGGCCAAGGGTTGAGAAATAGGGCTTAGGGATTTAGGGTGTAGGGATTTAGGGTTTTCTATTTTCTTTTCCATTACCTCTCTATAAGCCTATATAACCCTATCCAGTTTCTCTGATTTAAGAGGTCTACTGAGTAACCGGGGTCATGACGATGGGGTGTGGTTTAGGGTTTAGGGTTTGAGGGCTTCGGGCTTAGGGTATACTAATCCCCTCCCCCTAACATTAAACCCGCCCACCCCCCTAATATTAAATACTTCCCATTGCGGTATATTATGGTATATTGGGAGTATCTAATATTAGGGGGGTGTGCGGGTTTAATATTAGGGGGAGAGGATTAATTAAGTTTACAAAGTCCAAGTAGAGCCCATAGACGCAGGCGCGCCACCAAGTTCTCAATCCCCAAAGCAACCAGGATATGGGAAACATACCTAAACCCTAAGGCCGTAGACGTTAAAGCGGGCTTGCTCTGTCGTCCGCTCGAAGGCCAAGGCCGGAGACCCATGTCCATCAGGCTATAGTCCCCTTTAGGTAGATAGAATATGGGGTATATGGGGATCTTATTATTGAATACCCAAAGCCATATTCTAGCTACTTAAGGGGGACTATACCCCTAAACCTATACCCTGAAGCCTAAACCCTAGATTCTATCTACTTAAGGGAGACTATACCCCTAAACCCTATACCCTGAAGCCTAAACCCTAGATTCTATTTACTTAAGGGGACTATAAAATCCATATGCTTAGGCTTTAGGGATGTCACCCCAACGATGGAGAATCAAGTAATTTTAGGCTGTAGGGTTTAGGGTTATGACATGTAAGCAGGTTTTTTGCAGCGAGTTATAGGAGTTGAGGCATGTAGAAGTCTATATGGATGATTGCTTCAAGTATCCTATGCTATAGTTATATGAGGAATCTAGGGCAATAATACTTATAGTGATTCCTACAACCCCGTCTTATATGAATGTATATAAACTCGCCTTCCATTTGATGTTCTTGTGTCTTTTCCACATGACCCTCCATTATTGGCATAATCATTTTGGTGATGGGTTTGGCTCCAAGACTCTATACCCCAACGGGTTCAGAGCTTCGGGTTTTTTCGCCCGAAACCTTCATCACCGAATGTGACAAACATGCCTGCTGTAGACGCTTAAAGAGTTACCTGTATTGTGGCTCTGATTCGTTCCCTGTATAACTATGGTATAGGGTACCAGGCATAGACTTCAAACTGATATTCTGGTAGCCATTCAGGATAATCCTTGTACGTCCGTATATCAACCCAATTGTTACTATCTTCTCCCAATTCTTTCATTTGGATTTGCCATGTTTGTCAACTATTTGGGCCCCTACATCATATGTCTCTATATAACCCCTATATCCCCCGTTAAAGGGACCGTACGGTAATTCAGGCCCCTACAGACCCTTCCTGAAGGAGCTGGGAAGTCAGATGCGGGAGATGCGGGCCACCCTTGAGTCCCGACCCCCGGCGAGCACAATCAGCCGGGCGCAGGCGCCGCTGGCAATTCGGCCACGGGGTGTTTTGTGGGGGTGATACAAGGGTTCTTTGGGGTTACATCCGACTTATGTAGGATTATATAGGGATTCTATGGGGTTGTATATGGGGTAGGTTTCAGGGTTTCGGGCATTTAAAGGCAGTGACAGTTACCGATTTTGGGTTGCGGGTTTCGGATTTCGAGCGTTGAGTTGAGGATTGGGGTTATTGGTTCGGTTTTTGGGCCCCTTAGACCCTCAACAGCGGTGTTGGATCGGGGTTCAGGGTTTGGGCCTCGGACTATAGACTATGGGTTGTACATCGCAGGGTGCATGTAGAGATTATAGTCTAGACTCCTAGTATCCCTCTGAATAAGTCCTCTGGTACTCCCGTATATAATCCCTTATATAACCACCTTTTAAGGAGTTTAGACTATAAAGCCCTACACCCTAAATCATCCCCTGTATGACCCCCGTTTTAAGGAGTTTAAGCTATAGTTCATGTAGAGATTATGCAGGGCCGCCAACTCAGGAGCCCGTTTTTGAGAACCTGCCTGACGGTCTTACGAGAAGCCAATTTTTGAAAAATGGCCGCAGCACGAAAAGTCCCTAGGGATCCAAATAGGCCAATGTAGGAAATATTCACAGACTTTAGGGCCCAATGTATAGGTATTATTTGTATACTTGGATCCCTAGGGAGTGTTCAGAGAATGCAGGGCAGCAATCCTGTACTCGTGGTCAGACTTATTTACTGGAGTCTCCCCAGAAATGGGAGGTTGTCAGAAGCTCATCCGGGGCGGATTTTCAGACTGAAGCGTTGTGTAAACCCTGAACGCTAAGTAGTAGTTTTCATTTCATTTTCCATTATCCCAATATAACCCCAATATACCCATGGGGCATGCTTTAGGGCTTCATTATTTGTCGCGGTCCTCAGAACCTGGGTAGGAGCAAAACTGCGACTTCAGAAAGCACTAGGCAAGATCTTCCTGTATAGTGCCCTACTCCACCGTACTCTCCATGTCCCCTTCCGCTATATGGGGGTCTTCAAAACTTAGGGATCCTTCTTGGAGCCCCCCATACTGCTGACCAGTGCCTGTTTGGGAGGTGTAAAGATCGACACATAAGTTCTGGATACTTTCATATGCCCCTCGCGACCCCTCCCCTAGCAACTTAACATCCTCCAGATGATGATTGTTGTTAACGGAAGGCAAGAGTGCCCGCCAAACGAGTCTATGCAGCCCTTGTCTGCTTCAAGCAAGCACATGCTGAAGACGCTAAATGACCCACTCAGACATAGCTAGCTCTGTATGCCAGGGAATTTAGCCCTTACAGCAGCAGGATGAGGAGCTGCCCGTCACTTTTTACAAACAATGCAGCATGAAGTCACCCCTGAACCCCAAACCCTCAACCCTGAACTCTAAACCCCCCTTTAGCCCCCAGATCTACCCTAGCCCAAGCTTTCATAGAAGTTCCACAAAGTTTCTTTTCGGCAAGCGACGGTGGTCTTTGTAGGGTCCATGCCAGTTTGGAGACGGGTAAGCCTCTGTAGCAGACAGCCCCAGCTCCACCCCAAACCCACAAACCGACATATCTTTGCGCAGCCTTAATTGTAAACCATTTGGCTCACATCCCCCTGTAACCGTCGAGCTTCCGTACCTTTATTAGCCCTTAGTTGGCAAATAGTTATAACCGGTTTAGCGTACATATAGTCCCCCTTAAGTATACCCTAAACCCTATTCTATCTACTTAAGAGGGACTATATCCCTATAACCCCTTCAATTTGGGGAAGGGTCTCTTGCCAGGAGATGGAGATCGCCAGGCAGCTGGAGCAGGCGAAGTCAAAAGAGTGTGATCACTTCACGAACCTGCTGTGATATATGAGATCCCTACTTTTCGGACTCAGGTGCTACGGCAAAGGGTTCCCTAGCGGAATTACGTATAAGGTAGACTTGCTGAGGGCTGACGGTCTACGTTTGCCTATACTGGGCCGTAGAAAGCTTCCAAGAGCCTACCCAGCAAGCCCCAGTAGCCCTATGCTGTCCTGCAACTTCAAAGTAATGTCGAAGCCGGACTGGTTACTAACACAATTCTTCAATTTTGTAAATAGGGTTTAGGGTATTCTTCAATTTCGTAAATAGGGTTTAGGGTATTCTTCAATTTTGTAAATAGGGTTTAGGGTATTCTTCAAAAATAGGGTTTCGGGTAATCTCCAATTTTGTAAATGGGGTTTAGGGTATTCTTCAATTTTGTAAATCGTAGTGGAACTACATATTACCAGAATCCTATTCCAAAGAAATCGGTCCCTGCTTAAGCCATGTGGTTCAGGAAGCAGGTTGAGGTGTGGCTGAAGGGCTCGGGGTCTAGCGTTTAGGGTTTATAGGGCTTAGGAACCCTAAACCCTCAAAGGCTGCATGGGTTTGAGGTGAGTCTGCAGCTATAGTGCGTCTGGGAATGCCCCAAAATTTGAGTCCTTTTGGGGGGTTCCCTAAATTAAAGATTATGTCTTTGGGGTTTATTTTGGGGTCCCTTATTTATGAACACAACCCTCTCAACAAGACATCCGTAGCAGACTCATGCGGCTTAGGGCTTAAGTTGGTTTTAGGTGTGAGGCAGCTAGATTAAGAGCGTTGGCACATTGGAAACGAGGCTTCCAGTTGCTAAGCCCAAAGACCCTACCGGGAACCCCCATGCAAATTCGACGCCGACAGTTCAACCGCTAAGGATCAGATCCCCTGCTACCTGCTACACCCCCAACACGGAAAGCCTCATAGGCCAATTAAAAAGAGCAAAGGACGCTATGGAGGCCTCCGGTTTGTGTAGGTCGTATTCTGCTATGCATTGCAAGCAATAGCATCGGAAGGGCATCCTACATCGTGAGACCCTCTCTTTCCAAGAGGCATAGTAAGCAATAATTATCGCCGAAGCCCTAGGCCCCAAACCCCACAAACCCCATCCCCACCAAACCTTTCATCAACCCCCAACTGTTTGGGGTTTAGTTCTCAGGTACTTCCAGTTGAAGTTGAGATGACTACCCTAAATGTCCATCCTCATGTTGGGGACTCTCACAAGGAACCCCAGTTTTGGGAAACCCTGCACCCCGTACACCAACCCATTTTAAGGGACCTCTACTGGTTGGAGCCATCCCTCCAGACCCTAAGCTTTCAGCCCTAAACCTTAGGGTTTAGGGTCTGGGGTCTAGGGTTTAGGGTCTAGGGTTTAGGGTTTGTCTAGGGCTTAGGGTTTAGGGTCTAGGGTTTAGGGTCTAGCGTGTAGGGTTTAGGGTCTAGGCTTTATAGGGTTTAGGGTTTACCTTAGACAGGTCTCCAAGGCCAATGCGAAGCTCGAGACTGCAGTGGACAGCACCCCAGAGTCTGGGGGTTTAGGGTTTAATGATTACCGGGACCCCAAAAGTTGGTAAAATAATGGCCATATTTCGGGGGTTTCGGTACTTATAGCCTGATGGGACTTAGCAAGTACTTACAATCACCTGGTAACCTAGATGAGCCCAGTTCGGGACATTGTATGCAGCATTTATAAGCACAGATATGCGTACGTAGGTGCTAAGTCCCATGAACTTTCGAGTAGAGTTTAGGGATTGAGGGTTCAGGGATTGAAGATGCGGAGATTCAGGACCAAACGCTTAACCCTACATAATCGCGATGTCCCCTTCGTGCGCCCTATATGAGTTACTGTCAATATTAGCCTTGCTAAGGGCCCTTTAGAAGTGGACAAAGGGGACCCTCTTGTAGTTTAATACACTCCATGATATCGTCCCTAATAAGGACCCGATGTCCATTAAGAGATATAGGAAATATGCACTGTAGCTCGCGTCACTCCCTTTAAAGCGACTCCAGTGCTTATGAAGGTATGCTTTCTACATCGCAAGATTGCCTACGTAAGCAGTATGGTTACCCAAAAGGTCCAAGCACCAAAGAATTAGGTATTAGGGCTTTGGTAGTAGTAGTTATAGCGTAGGTTTCGGAGGTTTCGGCTAGGCATATGAGTTTCGAGTAGGTGGGGCTTGGACAGCAAAAGCTTGGGAAGTCACGGTGGATAGGGATGTAGAACCCCAAATAAAGCAGAATCAAATGGCAAAGAAGATGGAACATTATGTGGAAGTTGGGATTCTATAGGGAGGGGGCTACGCGGGTCGATATAAAAAATTCTGCATGACCCTTGGTACCTCTTGCCTTGGGACAAAAGTGGGGGGCACGGGGGTACTATAGAATGCTAAGGTAATGCAAGATTTCAATTATTGGGGCATCATCGCCAAACCCTAGAGGGCCCTAAGCCCCAAGCCCTTTTAGGAGGAGGTTGTAGTGGCCTGTTGCCTACCTGATAATGACATGTTCCGGTTTGAGTCCGGAGGCCTCCAGAAACTCGACTCGGCAACCTAAGGTACAACCAGATAATGGGGATGTATGGGTCGTATAAGCGTCTATAGGATTATGAGGGATATGTAGGGGCATATCACAAGGCCAAGCTATAGCAAGGTGATGTCCTAGAGTCTCTTATGCAGGCTGAATGTGTATGTGTGTACATATATATATGTAGATATACTTGCAGTATAACATTACACAGTCTTTCGTGGCATACCCACAAGTTGAGACCAGATGGTAGATTCCAACACTCTCCCATACACCTTGCACTCCTCACAAACCATCCTTGTCATATAGAAGCCGAATTATTTACGAATACCATTCCCAACCAGCCATTATTTGGTTCTAGCACCTCAAAAATCCGTAAGCCCTATGCCCAAAGCCCTTTTCTAATCAGGTCCTCACCCAGAAGCCTTACTTGGACAATCTTTTGATTCAGTTAGTCTACCTAGTATCCCCAATAACCCCATAATGTGCCCCTTGACACCTTAAACACCTACACCCTAAACCCCTAAACCCAAAACTCCTAACCCCCTAAATCCTAAGCCATAAGCCTTAACCCCTGAACCCAAAACTCCTAACCCCTAAGTCCTAAACCATAAGTTGGGTACTGCCCCCACCCAGTAACAGTCCATATTCAGGGCTCTATATAGCCCTATTATAATTATTATCCGACTGTTACTGAGGGGGGGGGCAGTACCCAAACCTTAAGCCCTGGACCTCAAGCCCTACTTTTGGGCGCCACAAGACGTCTGCGAGGCGCAGGAGGCGCGAAGCTTGGGCCCGAACAGCTGGCCTGTGTTACGCGAGAGGGTTTAGGGTTTAGGGCTTAGGGTTTAGGGTTTAAGGATTAGGGTTTAGGGTTTAGGGATCAGGGATTAGGGATTAGGCTTTAGGGCTTAGGGTTTAGGGATAGAACCTTCTTAATCCCTAGGGATCCAAAAAGCCCGATGTAGATATTGCTTGTATACGTGGATCCCTAGGGATCTGCTATAACATCTTACAACTTACGATACCATACTATGATCTACTATGGTATACTTACTTACCCTCAACCTTAAGCCCTGATCTACTATAACGCGTTGGGGCCGAGCCGTCTTGAAGCCACCAGGCGTGGTAGCAGAAGTAGGAGCCGTAGGCCCTCCCACCTCCCGCCCGCGCCATGGGGCGTAGGGTTCAGAATACAAATCAACTAATTACAACCCGAACGTGCACTTTACAATTGGGCAGGCTCCAGGAACGAGAATTAGCAACCAGATGGGGGATAACTACATACAAGGTAACGTTGGCTCTTTGAGTGGTGTTGAGATGTTTCATGTTTTGGGGGGTGGAGGGGTGTAGTTTTGTCGTGTTTTTCTGAACTCGCAGCCGTCATCCAAACTTCATCTAGGTTTGGATTTGTATCGTTTGTAGCTGGGCATTTTTTGCGCTTTGGGACTCATACATTCGCAGCTGTTGTGTGGAATCGAAAGGCTATGTGCATTCTGAAGCAACTCTGCAGATGGACGGTTTTATAGTCAGTCTTCAGGGCTTCAAGTAAAGAATTGTAGCAGCGTTGCAGTTCAAATGTGAGGAGCAACGGATTTGGCATAAGTGTTCTGGAGTGTACTTCAGGTGTGAAGGGCGAGGGGTTTAATGACAGTATTCCTGGGCACGCGGCTCTGTACCAATTCAATTCGGATGTGCAAAGGGTTTGGGGTCAGGGTATATCAGGGGCTTGGGGAATTCTGGGACTACAAATTGTGGACACATGTCGCAGCATTCATGTCTACCATGGCTTGACCTCCTTGACAGCTCCTATTCGACGCGTTGCCCCCTCTAGGTTCTCAAAGGCGCCGCCACGTGTACCTAAAGTCTTCGAACTTTGTGTGCAGGCCGGAAGAATCAACATGTTCCTGGCTACGCCAGTCAGTCTTCTACATGGGTTGTTCCCAAAATTAGGGTCCCGTTTTGGTACCCGTCATATTAGTTGCCGTAATTGAATCTTTTACCAAAAAGGGGCCCATAATGTTGAAAACAGCCCAAATGTATCCAGTTTGGCATGCTTCCATTTCCTGGCAGGCCCACACCTATCTCCGTAAAGGAGACCACACCTGTGTCTGTCCAAGAAGCAGCACTCAAGGCAGATCTAAGTACTCAAAGGGGCTGGGGCTGTTTTGGGGTATGTAGGGCGAGAGGGTTTAAAGCTCCCAGGACTCAAACAAAGGGCTTTCAGGTCCCAAATGCCATTCAGGCCATAGCAACTTACCACAGTATTTGGAACCTAAAGAGCCTGATATGTGGGTACGGGGACCCTAAACCCTAAAGGATTGGAGGGAGCCCCAAGCAGAATGCGGTTTGCATTATGTTTGAAATGAGATTGTGGGTCTAGGACCACTTAGAGTCTTACAAGGGTTCAGGGTTTAAGGTTATAGTCCCCCTTAAGTAGGATATATATATATATGGCTTTGGTTAGATCATAGTAAGATCCCCACATACCCCATATTCTATCTACTTAAGGGGGACTATAAGTGTCAAGGTCGAGGTTTTAGGATTTAGAGCTTCGGGTTCAGGGTTTCGGCTTCAGGCTTAGAAGGTCCGGGGTTAGGGTGCAAGGTTTAAAGAACATGTTTGGAAAATAATTCTCCAGCCTAGGCTTCAAGGGGTTCTCCAGAAACAAGACATGGCTAATCTTAAGTCTCCAAGCCTGTACGCTCTTCGCTGTGTCCACGCGCATGTGCTATAGGAAGGGCCAACATAGTACCCCTAACCTTAAACCTTGTACTAGACCCTAAACCCCTAAACCCCTAGTAAGCCCTTAACCTTGTACTACATACCCCCGAAGCGCCCCCAATTTGACACAACCTTTCACTGAACCCTGATCCCTAAACCTAAGCCAGAAATGACCCCTGAGCCCTACACCTAAACCAGAAACCCACTCTGCATTTGATGTCCAGCTTCTTTTCCAGTATGATTCTCCATTATGAGTATATAAACCAAACCTTCAGCCCTGATTTCTAAACCCCAGGGCTCTTCTAACTTGAGAGCTGTGCCCCACCTCCTCAAGCTTTCGAAATACCTGACGAGGACATGCAGGCGCCGAGGTCGCCGAAGCGTACCGCATTGAAGGAGCAATGAGAGTGTAGCTAGAACAGCTAGTTTAGGGTTTAGGGTTTAGGGCTTTAGGGTGCAGGGTTTAGCAGCTAGAAGAGACGCCTCAAGCTATCCGGCTGTGACAATCTCAAGGGGCATCGCCCAAACGAAGCCTTGCATCGAGGTTCAGTGGACTAAGTAATTTTTCAAAATCGCTGTTCATTTGGGTAGACCACGAACCCTGAACCCTAAACTGCGTGGCATGTCCGGGTATTTCTCAAAATGAAGATGGTCACGCAATGCCCCTGAAGTCATTTCATGGTCCACATCTTTTTGGGAAATTCGGGGAACTCTAACCCACACAGAACACATGTAGAGCTTCCTAGCAAAATCTCATGAACCTCTAGCAGTCTTATCTCAGAAGTCCTATCACCCTAAACCTGAAGCCCTACGGCCTAAAGCCTCCCTTTGAAAACCAAAGCCCTACACGGAAGGGTTTAGGGTTTAGGGCAGCAAGTGTAAGGTTTATGGTCCTTAAGTAGATAGAGAATATGAGGTATATGGGGATCTTATTAGAACATGCCCAGAGCCATATTCTATTTACTTAAGGGGGACTGTAGGTTTAAGGTTTAGGGTTTGTGGCCAAGCTGCCTTCCATCGAAGCCGCGTAGAGCACGTTATTTGAGAAGCCAAATCACCCCAACCTCTGAACCTAAACCTTAGGCCCTACACCCTTCAAACCCACACAGCCCCACACTACCTAGACCCCTATCTCCTAACCCTTTTTAGGGTACATAATTTTGTATATGTAGAAGATATCAAAGTTTAAAGTTGGATACCCTTACAACGATGTAGGGTATAAGTGTAAGTGTCCAGGCAAAAACCAACAAACTCGGCGGCTTAGGGTTAAGAGCTAAAAGGGTTTAGGATTTAGGGTTTAGGGACCCTAAAACCCTAAACCCAAAGCCCTAAATCCTAAAAACCCTGACACCCTAAAACCCTAAACCCTAAAAACGCCAAACCCTGAAACCGTGAACCCTAAAAACCCTAAACCCTAAAACCCTAAACCCTTTAGGGTTTAGGGTTTTGGTAACTCTTGGGCGAGGAGCCGACGTTGCCCGCAAAGCGAAACGGCAAGGAGCCGCGAATTCGCGAGGCGGGCGGTGTGCAGAATTCTCGGGTTGACAATTCTGGGTTCAAGGTTTAGGATTTTGGAGGATTTCGGGCTTAGGGTTTAGGGTATAGGATTTAGGGTATAGGGTTCCAGGGTTCAGGGTTGACCTTGATTCTCAAAGTTGCAGTAATATGGGTGTATAGTAAATAGTAGGGTTGCATTATTATACTAACTTAATTGAAGTTGTTTAACAGCAACCAGCATTCCGGCCTTCTAGGCAGACAAAAAACATCAGTTATGACCAGGTTATTTCCTGTAGTCCCTCATAGCATGCCTACACAGGGAGAAACTACTGCTATGACCGGGTTATGTCCTATAGTACTATACGTAGTCCCTCATAACAGACCTACCTTGTCGGGTTTACTTTAGGCTTCGAGAGAGACGTTAGGGTGGTATGGGGCTCATAGGGTTTAGTCTCGGCGGTTGGGGTTGCAGACGTGGAGACTTTTTGGGAAACAACTTCTTGCCCCTTTATGTTTGCGTTGCCGTACCACTCAAGACGTGATATGCGCTTCTTCTGTGGCTGTTTAGGGTTTGGGGTCCGGGGTCTATGGAATTCTGGGTCAGGACAGCGTTCCCTTTTCCTGCAGGGATGAAATTTTAGCAGGCGTGGAAAGGTTTCCCTAAACTGCCCTCGATCCTAAGATAGAAAATGTTGTCATGTTCTATGTTTGGACGCCACCACAATCTCCTGCGAAACAATGGTAGTCTGACAGATTTTGGCGCCCGCCTGAACAAAGCGCATGGAATCCAATAGGAAGCTTGAACGGAGCTGTAGTGTTCGCTAGTTTTCTTTGGGGGCTAACAGAGTGCAGTATTGCTCTTGCATGTTCCCTGTATGGTAATCACCCGCATATAACCCCAGGTTCCATTTTATCTTGCATTTGTTTTACATGATTGAGGGGAAACCCCCTGTGCATTCCTATATACTCGATATACTCGTATATGGCCCTATTAAACCCCTACAGGCCCACGGCATGTATGGAGTTGTGCAAAGGTGACTCCGGCTTGTAGACTTAGCTAGGGGTACACGTAACGATATGGGGGTTAGGAGAATCGGGTTTGCGGTATTGTGGGGGGCTTCTAAAGGATCATCTTTGCCATATCCTCCAAACCTCACCTACGTCCCCCAACATCTCTCTTTGAATCCACCTTCTGAAAGAGCAAGTTCCTGCATTCAGCAGGGATCAGGTAGCGCACCCACATTGAGAGCCACAAGGCCGTTTGGCCGCTTACATACCTTGTCAATGGGACGACCAGAGAGAGAAAACCATGCAATTGAACAACTCACAACTCCCTGAATGCCTGAAGCCTCATATGCTCCTGAATACGAAGCTGCTCCTGAATACGAAGCCGGACGTTCAATACGGTTTTGGGGAGAGTATATCACGGTTTCTCCGGAGCATCGGTGAGTGTACCTACTAGATGTCCTTTTGGGGACACCACATTCAGTTGCAATCGTCTGAATCCTCACAGTACAAGCCCAGCAGCCCCCCACAAATGGAGCTCTAAACGCTGACCCCTGCACCAGAAAAAATAAGGCTTAGGGTTTAGGGTTTACCCTAAACCCTGAACCGGTTCAGGGTGTGGGCTTTAGAGCCTTAAACCCTAGCAACCACAGAACATGCCCAGTTCCATGGAAAGATGTGGGCTCGCACGGACGATGCCGTCTTGACCGGGCACCAGCCTCAAGACTCCGGCCTTTGCTGAGGGAGAAGGGATATGGTTTAGGGCTTATAGGGTTTAGAGTTTAGGGTTTAAGGTTTAGGGGGAGAGGTGTGTGTGTGTGTGTGT
>CAJNIZ010007781.1:7227-30818 GCA_905231905.1 Symbiodinium pilosum
TGCGCAATATCGTCTGCGCGGGGGGGTGCTGTACTGCAGCACAATCAAAGAGGGGGGCGCGTTTTCGTCTGGGCGGTTGGCTGCTGGACTGCTGCAATTCAATGGGGGCATCTGCGCGGGGGGGGGTGCTGGACCCTGGCAATCACAGGGGTGCGCGATATCGTCTGCGCAGGGGGTTGCTAGACCCATGCAATCAAAGGACGGTTGCGCGATATCGTCTGCAAGGGGGTTGGTGGACTGCTGCAATCAAAGGGTGGGTGCGCGATATCGTCTGCGCGGGGACTGCTGAAATGCCGCAATTCAAGGAAGGTGCGCGATATCGTCTGCGCGGGGGGGCTGCTGACTACTGCAATAAAATCAAAGGGGTGGGTGGGCGATATTGTTTGCTCCGGGGGCTGCTGGAGTGCTGCGATCACAGGGAGGATGCGTGCGCGATATCGTCTGCAGGGTGCTGCAATTCAACGTGAGGTGCGCGAGATCGTCTGCGCGGGGGGGTTCTGGATTCTGGCAATCAAACGGGGGGTGCGCCATATCGTTTGCGCCGTGGGTTGCTAGGGCCTTGCAATCAAAGGGGGGCGCGCGATATGTTTTTTGCAAGGGGAGGCAATCAAAGGGTGGCGTGCGCGATATCGTCTGCGCGGGAGCTGCTGGACTGCTGCCATGAAAGGGGGTCGTGCGCGATTTCGTGTTTGCAAGGGACTTCTGGACCCTTGCAATCAAAGGGGGCGTGCAGGATATCGTCTGCACGGGGGAGTGCTAAACTACTGCAATTCGAGGCGGGGCGCGCGATATCGTCTGCGGGGGGGGCTGCTGGACTGCTGCAATTATAGGGGGGGTGCACAGGGGGGTGCTATTCACCAATCAAAAGGGGCGTGCGCCATATCGTCTGCGCAGGGGGCTGCTGGACCCTTGCAACCAAAGGGGGCGTGCGCGATATCGTCTGCGCGGGGCGGTGCTGCACCACTGCAATCAAATCAAAGGGTGGGTGCGCGATATCGTCTGCGCGGGGGGCTGCTGCACTGCTGCAATTAAAGAGGGAGTGCGCGAGATCGTCTGCACAGGGGGGTGCTATAGACCCTTGCAATCAAAGGGGGCGTGCGCGATATCGTCTGCGCGGGGGGCTGCTGGATCACTGCAATCAAATCAAAGGGGGATGCGCGACATCGTCTGTGCGGGGGGCTGCTGGACTGCTGCAATTACAGGGGGGGTGGGCGAGATCGCCGTGAACCGAAAAAAATGGCAACAAATTGGGCTTGGACTGGCACCTGCAGCTGTTGCCCGTTGCTGCTCCATCAGGTTCTTTTATCTCTCGGTTGGTTTTCGGGTTCCCGGCTTGACCTTGTTTGCAAGGTGCAAGTTTTCATGTAGTCTTTCACAAGTGGAAAATGGGGGGCTGTCCAGTTCTTGATAACCTGCCTGTGCGAGTACAATGGCTGAATTCTATGCCAGAACCCGTTGAGGCAAGTACTGATTCCCCACTTACTTAATTCTACCTGCGCCCGGAAAAAAGAAGCAAATTGCGCAAGGTTTCAACAATAAGGCTCCATTGAACGGAGCGTTTAACTTGAAGCTTGACAGCCAAAGGCCAAATCATAAAGCAGTAGATCACTGCGCAACAGTCCCACTGCTTGAACCCCTGGCGGGTTTAAAAGACTCAGCAGCAAGCAAAACCAGGCACGCAACAAAAGCTGAAATCCTTGCGATACACTTGAGGTTCAACTTGAGGCAATGTTAGCCAGAAGTGTCACAACTCCTAGATTCTGACCAAACACTCAGTACCTAACCGACTACGCATGTACAGGGCATGGGCACACACTCAAACTTTTGGCTGCAAAGCTCTGAACGACTTGAAGGGGAAGGAGGGGCATCTCTCCTTCCCTAAATCCCTGAAATCACCGCGCCCTTGGGCCGAAAGTGGCTAGGCAAGGCTGGAATTGTCGCAGCCCACTTCCCCATCTGGGGCGGGCGGGCGGGAGACTGGAAATCGTGGTAATAATCTGACCTGAACAGGGTACCTGTAGCAAACAAACGAGGGCCTGAAGCAACAAGGCAAATACCAGAGTCTCACACACACACACAAACAAGTAGACATGCTACGTGGACTTAGGTTATAGAGGGTTAGCTGTATGCGCTGGCCATTAGCCAAACCTACCCCAGTGCAGACAGTACCAGCGACTGTAACTCATCTTCAGTGACCACGAGCGGCAGTATATCTGGCGGCCCTTCTAGACTTTGCATGTGCAGTCGTCTACTGCACTCGCACTTTATCCTGCTGCAAAAATTGTGGGGCCCTGATTTGCACCGTCATGTACCTAATCTGTTCCCTCCATCTACCCGGAGCAGTCCGTGTCATCCTGATCAGAAGCTATCGGCCGATGTTGGGAACCTATGGTTGCCCGTATGGTAGAACAAAAGACTGGGCTGCTGGTAAGGAAGTTCAATCAAACTGCCGGACATATCATTTGCTATATATCCATAAGTCGTCATAGGAAATATGGCACCTTCATTTATCTAATAGACTCTGATAGAAAAGCAAAGAGCTGCAATCCTCATCGTCTGCATATTGCCGATTGATTTCGTCCATCTGCGGCGAAAGCAGCCTAGGCGACGCCATCCCCCCAACCATAGGGGGCTAAGCCCAAATTCAACAACTCTAGAATACGTAGCTCTTAATCCTCCAGTCCTGAGCTCTAAAGCACTAAGTTGTAGAATCTAGAGCTGTCAGCAATACACATGAAGCACAAGCATATTCTTGCTCCAGTGGGAACTCAGGTTCTATCGCCTAACTTTTGGGAAGTCTGTGCCTCATAGGGTTGAGAATGCCAGCCCTGAACCCAAAACCTTGACTTCCATACGCTCCTGGAAACTAACATGGAAACCCCAAAAGGGGCCCTATAAAGACTACAGACCCTAAAATGTGGCTATATGAGTTTCCATGTTAGTTTGGGGGAGTGTATCTCACGGCTTGCAAAGCTCAGGACGTTGTTGCTACTCACCGTCCAAGTGTATGTACGGGACATTACAAAACAAGGACATGCCTGCCCCCGATATATGGCATATTCTCTAAACCCCTAGTATTCCCTGTAATAAGCCCTATAATCGTCCCCTAAATAAACCCCTTTTAGGAGTTTACACTAAGGCACATATGAATCCTAGTTTCTTGGAATCCCAGTGGAGCTAGAGTCCCAAACCACCTCAAGGATCCCAAAATGGATCGCTCCAAAAACGAACTCCGCGTAAAGATTGGGGAAACTGGGGAACATTTGAAGCTTCCATTTCTTGGATGCTTTAGGTGGCCTGGGGTTTACAAGAATAGCTCAGATGAGAAGACTGGAGCATCGCGGAGGTTCGCAACGCTGGCTGCTGAAGTGGAAAGGTTACCACCTCAACATGCAACAGGCGCTTGTGCAACTTCAAACACCCCAAGATTTTGTGGCCGATTACGTGATAATACTGATAATATGAGCTATGGCCTAAACTCCTAGTATCCCCCTGAATTAACTCCTCTAATACTCCCCTACATAGCCCTATTTAAGGAGTTTAGACTATAGCTCATATGTGATATCATGTGTACACGAGGCTCTTACTGCATGGTTCGTCAGAGTTGTTTGGAGGTGGTTTGAAGATGGCTGAGCTTAAAGTAGGCCTGTCCAGCTCTGGGGCTTCCGTGTACTTTGGGGAGACTACGCATAAGGAAGTGCAACGCTGAAAATCGAACGACGTTTTCTTTGAACCGTATTGGCGAAACTCAAGAGGCAGCAGTCGCATGATCCCAAGCCCACCTGCGTGTTTCACGTATCAGGCGGAGGCACTTGAAGCTGTAGGTTCACTGGTCTCGGCCCTAAGCTTACTGGTGGTTAGTAGGGAACAGGGGAATATAATCCCCTATACGATATATACCCTCGTTTCCGACTGAGCTGTAGTCTAAACTCCTAGTATCCCCCTTGATAACCCCTACAATAGTCCCATATACAATCCCCCGCATAACCTCCCCTTTAAGGAGCTTAGATTATAACTCATGTAACATATTGCTGCATGTCCCCACTAACCCCTGGTAAATTCTGATATTGGTGGTGCCAGCCTTGATAAGGATTGTGTAGAGGATGATCGCTGCGCCAGCAGATCCAATCACACCATCAATTGCCTTGGAGTCGTTTTGGCAGCTCTACATCATTATCATTATTATTATGGTTGTTGTTGTTACAGTTCCTTCTCTTATCATAGCTTAAGATGGAGTTGAGGTCGGCTGAGCGAATGCTTTTGTCAACAAGACAAGCTTCTGGGGAGGGCTGTTCAGTGGAACCTGAATGAAGGAAAGCACGAAGCTGGTATCCGTGGTCCGTTGCCACGGTTATGCATTTCATCTGGCTCCGTAAGGCCAAGTCAGGAGTTAGTGTTTGACTTCAAACAACATCTAATTCTGAATCCGATTTCGTCTTCGCGTCCTCTTCGCGGCATCGAGGCTTTTGAGATTATGGCTCATCTTTCAGGCTGCGCGCAACTGCCTCCATCCTTCTCCGAATTTTCATGAGATGGAGCCAAATGAGAAGCGAGAAGAGGCGGAGACGGGCTCATCCCCCTTCTTCGTCTCTAGGGCAGGGAAAACTCAGTGAAGACCTTCAACAAACCCCAAAATCCGGACAGGCTTAGCTCCTTGATGTTGGCAAGGGGAAGACTACTCTGCTCAGTTTTGTGTTCAGCCCCCTCTGCACCAACTCCCAAATCAAACCCTACCAAAACCTCAAGCAATTTCTGCGTGAGCTCCCGTCTGCAAGCGTTCAACCCCACTGCCAACCCTGAGATGAAATCAACAATAGCATCAACAACCCCTGGGGCCGCGTACTTCCGGAAAGGAATCCTATCCCCGGACCTTAAAATCTCCGAGCCCCTCCATCACAAGCGGGAATTTGTTCTTGAAGGGGGCGGGGAGGTGTATTTCAAGGCAGCTTGGGAGGCATGATGTGGAGAGTTCCGCGTCCTATGGTAATTGCCATTACCTTACTCTCGAAAACTTCCACGTAAACTCTGTGTGCTGCGCCTCAATCACATTGGCGTTCAAACTGACAAAGGGGTCAAACCAATCACCACCATCCTGGCATGTCTGGTCACGTGTGGTTCGCTCTCCGGACGTGACGTTCCCCAAAAAGCCTTATGTGGGGTTGCCAAAAACTAGGGGTCCCTTTTTGGGAGGTCCCTTTAAAATACAAATGTCCATATACGTCTGCAGGGACATGGATGAGGATTAGCAAGGTGAGTACTACTGTCCCGTCTGAGGATTGGATGGTGGCTCGCTTGAATTTCTTCAATTTAGGCTTCCAGGTTTGCGGGGCCTACGCTCCAACATACTCAGATGGACGGGAGGCCCAAAAAAGACTTTCCTTTGAAGAGGGGGCCGTATCAGTGAGTACTGGCTGGAATTTGGAGATTCAGGTCAGGATGGAGGCCCCCGAGTAGGATGGACAACATCTGCGGTGTAGACTCAAAGGTGTTTGCTGTCCTGAACCCTAAACCTTAAAAGCCTTAAAACTTGATCCAATTTGGCATGAACTCTGAGGCTTCAATTCGGGACTGCGTGTTCCACACGCGTCCCAAGTAAGGAAGTCTACCTGGTAGTTTTCATAAACAGGGGGACCCCAATATACACCCAAAACTACTCTTGAATTGGAGTTATCCTTTGGGGATTTCAAAAAACCGGATCCCTCACCTGCGAAACCCGTCTCATGGCTTTGGGTGCATTGCACTCGGCAGCCGTGCTGATAAACGCCAAGCCCTGCAATGCCCTGGCGGTCCTAAAACAGGACCTGAACCATTTACAAAACATTGCTAAGGACCATAATTTATGTATTACCATCATCATTACTATCTATATTACCCCACCGCCAGCCCGTGGCAACCATAATCTTCCAACCGAATATTTGCCGTCTCCACCTTTGCAATTGTCTTGGGCCAAGGTTGTCTGTGAAGCGTGCACTGACGAATTCGCCGGCCAACAAGTGAGACTCTTGACAGCTAGGGTCGAAGCAGCCAACCCATAAGACACCCTCAGCGTTGAAAGCTAGACGTACTTTGGTCGCATCTCTCCACTTTACTGAAGACAAGTCAAGTAAGTAAAGCCAAGCCATGCAAGACCCAGCAAGGGTAGCATAGCATCTTCAAATCCCACCTTGCTGTCAAACATCTTCAGGCCCAGCCACCACCCCAGACTGTTTCAACATTCCTCACATGAAATACTCTTCGTTCATGAGGACCTGGAAGAGGTCGGCAGGTATGAGTAACAACTAGAAGGAACCATTTCTTGAAGCGTAAGCCCAAAGCCTCAAAAGCTCTCAAACCGCGTCGGCCTCGGCAAAGGCAGCCGTAGGCGTAGCCAGTAGAGCCGCAGTAGCGGCTTGCTTCCAGTACCCAGAGTCACCTACAAAAATGGTTATCTGCTGATTGACATATGGGTGGTTCTCAACATTGTTGCCACTCGTCGGAGCCCGTTTCATGAAGACTACATCATCTTGGGAGTACCTGGACCATAGCTTGAGAACTAAGCCCTCCTGACATGTTTGCGCTCAGTTGGTGTCGGCACTGTCTAATGTCTAGCACGTTGAGGTAGGTTTTGATTTGATTTTCTGATGACGGCAATGACAGCAACTCTCACGATTATAACCATGACCACAAGAAAAAGAACAGCCGAATCCCCCCTTTCCCTCATCCCAACCCCCGCCCCCTCCCCCAATTTCCCAATTTACCCCCCAATTTAAATTAGGGGAGGTGGGGGTTTAATACTAGAGGGAGAGGATTAGGCAACAAGCAACACAGAAGCATAAACAGCAGAAGCACCGGCGATGGCAGCGGCAGCAGCAGCAGGACTCATAACAAAAGCTACGACTACGACGACGAAAACGAATGACAGGACAATGCCTGCTGTCGCTCATGCTGCCCCCGCCCCCGCCTCCGCCCCCACATTTCTGACCAAGCCATTGATTATCACAGTCACTCTTTGGGGGATCCCCGCACCCCAAAAAAGGGTGACCACCAGGGGTAATGGCAATCTCTGGGCCCTTCTAGCTTTGAATATTCCACCCCTGCAGGTGAGCAGGGAGAACCACCTAGCCTCTGGTTCTTGTTGTATTTGCTGCTGTAGAAACCTCCTCTCTGGTGACAAGGTTTATATGACGGGGGAAGCAACGAGACCGTTGGAGAAATGGCTCCAGTCCGAAAGCATAGTAACACAACCAGCACAAATCAAGCGGTGCCCAAATGGCTGGATCCAGGTAAACTTTCTGCAGCCAAAGATGTAAGTATTCAGGAACCCTTTTTGAGATTTGTAATCGCGGCCCCAAATAGAACCTTGCCCATTGCTGGATGTTGATGTCTCCGAGCTGGCTGGCACGCGAGTCGACAGCCTAATCTGGGGGTTTGAAAGAATGAGGGGCCTTTTGGGAGAGTCCCTACAATAAGGACAATAGCATGTTGATCTCTACGTGAGGGATGCCTCTTTGTGGAATCTAGCACGTGGTGACGACAATCGAACTCAGGAATGATGAGCCTGGCACGGAGAATGACACGCATGCAATGACAAGCGCCCATACACATACACACCCAAATACAAGACACACGTAGATCAACTGTGGACACATAATAGAAACCTGTGGACTATGAGATCATATGAATTTGAACTAAACCGGCAAAGGACGAAGGATCAGAGTGTCGATGTGACCATCCTTCGTAAGTCTGTATTTTTTGTGCTTTTATATTCTGTGGTTCTAGCTCCTTTTTCCTATTTCCCTATTCTGTTGGGGTATTGTGAAAACTCTGTTTCTTCGCAAGTTCTACGAAACCGCACATCACCATGCATTGAAGGAAACTGTGGCAAACCCTCTGTTTTGCACCCATCTAGGGTCGTACCTTCGAGGTTTTAGCCTAAAAACAGGTTCCCCAAGATAGCGCTTACATGAACCAGTGTAGTTTGTTAAGATTCCTGGGTTCCTAAGGGGTTGTACAGGGATAATAGAAAAGAACATGGAAACGACTATTTTTTTTTTGCAGCTCCTTTTTCCGACTCGCAAGCGTTCCGGAAACGACTATTTAGGGTTTAGGGTTCAGGGTTCAGAATGTAAGTGTTAGGGTACAGTCCTGAAACCGTTGAAATCAGGCCGTTGCACTGCAGCCATCATTTCATTTCATTCCACAGTATCTTCATGAATGAAAAAGTACCCATTACAATAGCTGCGCAAAGCCAACCACACATTCATTGTCGAGCGACAAGCTTCTCTGACACTGACACCCTCAACCTCGAAACCTTTAGGGATCCAAGTATACAAATAATGCTTACATTGGGCTATTTGAGCCATAGTCTAAACTCCCAGTATCCCCCTTATTAAGCGCTATAGTACCCCATTATAATCCCCTATATAACACCCCTTTAAGGAGTTTAGACTATAGCTCATTTGGATCCCCAGGGTATACTCTAATGTTTGCCACCCAGGAACGGCACAAAGAGCAGAGCCGAGCAGGCACGCCAGCTGCCCCAAATAGCCACGGCCACCAGCCCTGTCATCGTGGGTGTCGAATCGTTACATCCCGCGTACAGGGGTTCAGGTTTAAGATTTATATATCCCCAATATATACCCTAAAGTAATTTCTATTTTCTTTTCCATTATCCCTATATAACCCTTAATATAACCTATAATTGCTAGAAAGGCTCTTCGAGGCTCATTCAAAATTAATCTTGGAGTCTCTGTACCAAGGCACTCTCATAATCCCATCTGACCATAACAGGTCATCCCAACATGGGGACAGGGTAAAAGGAGTTCTAGCTGGCCATGCTGGGGTTCTAGGGTGGGCAGCAAAAAAACAAAATATATATATACATGTATATTGCTGGAACCATGATGGTGAAGGTCATAGTACTGAAAGTCACTGTGACTGGCAGTTCCACTAAACCATCATCTTTGGAGCGAACTAGTCTTGCCCTCATGGCCAATAGTGGTTTCATACAGTTCTCAAACATGGCTTTAACAATTTCAAGCCAGACAGCTTCTCGTTCATAGTGGTGGAGTTGAGAACCGGATCCTCACATGAACACGATAATCTTGAAGGTTCATCACATAGTCATTTTTAATATGCGGAAAGGAGTCTTGAGCCATAGCCCCAATAAGCTTGTATGTTGGGCAAGCTGCTGACATGAGTTTTAGGGTCAAGGGATACCTTTGAGGCTGCACACGTGGTAGTTTGATGCTTGTAGGGGCATATCATGAACTGCGGAGAAATGTTGGAACCACACAGGCCGAGTATCGCAACCGGCAAACAAACATCGCCATCTAGGCAGTCTGAACGAGAAGACTGGATATCAGTGCGTTTGCCACATCTCTGTACTCGGGTTTCTCTCTCACTGCATTCATGAACTCGTCTCATCCGCAATGCCATCTTCTTTAAGCACATGTTTTCACTTGGATCGTCCTAGCTGCCAGGGCGAACAAGAGGTGGCGAAGGCCTGCCGTAAAAAAGGTAAAAGGCAAGCACATGGGTAGAGATTGCTCCCACGAAAAGGGTGGCTCTTTCCCTCGTTTCTCACTTTGTTCATGTTTTCCCCTCTTCCACTTGACCTGGGCTCCTGGGAGGGAAGTGGCCACAGTGCGTCGCCTGTGAGATGATTTAAATCTCTATTCAAGGCTCCTAGGCCTCCTTCACCACAAGGCAAGTGTCTCTGCTTGAGCTTTCTCTTCTCCTTGAGTTCCTCTCTCATTGCACGGTGAAAGGCGATGTGGTGCGACCGCATGTCTCTGTTTGGGTTTTACTCGCTCTGCATTTATCTTATGGTAAGGCGAAAACGGGAGTATTTATGGGCGTATGTGTCCACTTGGGTTTGCTTCTCTCACTGTGTGTTCCTGTCATTGCAAGACGTTTAAAGTTCAAAGGGGGTTGCTCCAATTTAGGTCTCTACTTAGGATTCCCTCTGTTAGTGTATGGCATGGGAAAAAGGGGTGGGCGAGTTGGCCTTTCAGTTGTAGAATTTGCAGCTGAATTCCCCAAATTGGCTCCCTTGTGGGTTCGTGCAATTCGCTCAGAAAAAATTGCCTTCTGGTTCATAAAGCGATGCCTTATGGTTTGCGATTTTCTGTAAGGCTTGATGTATGGTTGATTTCCTGGCTTGTTCCCGAGGATACGGGAGTCTCGCGCAAAAAGGGTGTGAAAAATATGGTCTGTCCCAAGCCGAAAAAACCCCACAACCAAGGAAGCCCCACTCGTATTGTCAGAAAGATGGACAGCCCGAATAACGACTTGGGATGCGAGAAATAGAACGTATGGGTCCTGACCTCTGTAATGCATTCTACGGGTAGTAGTCTCCGTATGTGATGAGTAGATGAAACATAGTGGACCGTCGAAGTGGCTCTGTTAGGTGAAGAATTGAGAGGAACACATGACAGACCTAATTTTGGACCTCTGACAAGTCTGCATGGCTTCCGCGCAAAACCTTGGGCCCAAGCCACCCTCGACGTCGGCTCTCCTCGGCCCTAGGCCACGCGCCAGCAGCGAAGACGTTGTGCGCCCTATTTTTCCCCAATCCACAGTGCCTGCCACTTGCACTGAACTTTCCAGGCAACAAGCTGGATCACGTCTGTAGTTCTTGCGTGGGGCCTTGACAGCGTGTGCTTTGCACTTGCGTATCATCTCAGTCGTGTCCTGGGTCGCGCGTTACACTCAACATGTGGGCATACTCTGTGAAGCCACCGTTTTTGGTTTGGGCTCGCGTCTGGACTTTAGTACCTGTTACAACCTGAGCCGAGCATTTGCAAGCTGAAGCCTGGTGATGCCTTGGACCCAACCTCCAACCCCGAAAGCCTGAACCCCAAAGGCCCCTAAACACCTCAAAAGCAAACCTTATGCTACACCAGCATCCAGACCCTCAATCCATCTTCGGCCTGCCGCCGTTGCCAGGCGGGCCCGTCTTCGAGCCATGGCAATATGCGCTTCGCTGAGAGTGGCCGATTTGGGCCCCAAGCTGCTGAGCAGAGAGCAAGAATGGGAGAGGAGGGAGAGGAGAGCTACCAGTAAGAACAACGATGCCCATGACTCCAGAAGGGATGCCATCAGCCGTGCCAATGATCATAGCTGCACTGAATAAGAACGTGACAGTTCATTGTGGAGGTAGCAGACGAATAAACCCTGCAATCTAATCGCGGCGATAGTGATGACCAAAAGAATGGCAGGGTTCAGGCTTTCAGGGATCCAGAGCTGAGGACTATAAACTGAGGACCTCCCTGTGCCTTGCAACATGCAGCGAAACGAAGCGCCAAGTTGAGTGGTCATGTGGCATGCCTAGGCCCTAAGCTCTAAGGCTCTAAACCCTAAAGCCAAACAATCAACAAGAGTGCTTCAGGCTGTGTATCATCACATCACCCAAGACCGGAGTCCATCAAATCAAGTGCGGAAGGAGGGCACTGACTGGGTTTTCTTCATGGTTCACGGCCATGTTGTTTTTTTGGTGAACTCCTTGGTGGCCCGAAAACTGTTGGGAGCCTGTTCAAGGGGTATTCAATAGCTGGGTATCTAAGCCTGCAGATTATCTGGCACCCAGGGTTCACAAGGACGACGAGATCCCAGGAACCCCAAAGTAACTCTGTGGATAAAAGCCCTAAACCCAAAACCCAAAAAGCAGGAGCACACCTTAGGGGAATGCACAACCTTCATTTTTTGGCGCAGATTTTCAACCGATTACTGAGGGAGATGGCTGGTTTCAAGGGTTTAGGGTTTAGGGTGGCCTACAGAATGGCAGCCTCATGGTTGTACAAATGCGCAGAACTCCTTGCTGATATTGTGGCTTTTGTCCTGATTGTAGGGACTCCCAGGCAGGGGCCTTCATTTTTGGGATGCCTCAATTTTGATGCTCCTCTTTGTGAGGGGCACCAAGAAGGGGGCAGCACATTCGGAGGCCGGGAGGAGGTATTAAGCGAAGTTAGCAGCGCCACGGTCCCCAAAACAAAGTTATTCGAAAGGTTGGAATTGAAGACTGTTTGGAACGAAGGGCAACAGCTTCCACGAAGCCTCCAGGCCTGACACGAAGTTAGACGAACCCAACCAGGGTTAGTACGAACCCGGCATGGCCCACAACCTAGACGCGAAGGTGTGCATTCCGAGGCAGGCGGAGCAGATCAGGAACCTGGGGCCTACGAGGACCAAACAAACGTACCAGGGGTGCCCAAACGATGGCACGAACCCCGCTCTCACGAATCGCCCAAGATGGCACGAACCCAGTTTGCGTACGAACCCCGCAAACCCGTCACGAAACCCCGCAGGGTTAGACGAACCCCCGAGGGTTGTCACGAACGTCTGGGGGTGGGAGGGGATTAGCCGAGTCCTGACGGACATGCGCAGGCTTAGACGGAGGGGCTGGCTGCTTTGACGAACGGGTCAGCGCGGGAGGAGGGTTAGCCGAACCCTGTCAAATGACGGCTGGCTGGATATCATATGCGCTGCCCCAATCTGGGCTGCCCTGACTTAAAATGTCCCAGCACCAAGTGCAAAACTTGGAAAGTAAAATAGAAATTGGGATTATAGAGAGCTTATATAGGGGGAGCAAATCTCAGGCAATGAGGGGGCTTTGGTAGTACGAGAGCCACATGAGAGTCACAGGGTCCTTAGGTTGTGGGTTGGGGTAACTAGAACCCGACAATGCCTCACCAAAAGGAAATCAAGCAACAACGGGGAGTACACTGGGGCTTTATAAGGCATTACGGAACTTAAGTTAAGTAACCACTATCAGGGGAACATAGTATCACTACATAGACATGTTATGGTGACTTAGCTCAATGAAGTTGCCCGGCTGTTCTTGTCTATGCTCTTGTTGCGATTCCTTTCCTTATTGTTTGTTCAGACTCCAGACAGCACGCCTTCACATCCGAAACCGCTATCGCGAAATCCTAAGCTCTTTATCCTCCAAGGCAGTTGCTCAAAACAATCCCAACCCTAAACCCTAAACCCTAAACCTAAGATCTTGGAAAAACCTCCAACTGTTAACCCAGAGACATGCCACCTCTGGGCTCCCGGCGGCCAATGCAAGCTAGGAAGGAAATGGAAGCTTGGGGTTTAGGGGTTTAGGGTTTTAGGTTTTAGGGTATGAGAGAATGCCTTCTGGACACAACAGTGACGTAGAGAATAAGGGGTGGATGGCTTAACTGGGTCGCTGTTAAGGAACTTGACGTTAGTTGGTATAATAGGTATATATGATATTTGATATGGTTTCATCAATATGATAACTTAAATTAAGTTCCTTAACAACAACCCCGGATCATCCATTCCCTCCTTCTCCACTGAGCAGCAAGCAGAATAGCAAGTCTTGGATCTTGAGCCCTAGTCCGTACACATTGCCAAACCGTATCCTACATGGTAAGCCTTGAGCCCTAAACCCCTTAACTTCTAACTACCCTATAACCCGAAACCTGAAGCTCGAAAGCCCTTAACTTCCAGGTATCCCAAACCAAAGACCTTCAGGCTTTGAACCTTTTGCTTTTGAACTGTCAGACTGAGGGCCAAGCAGCTTCTCGTAGCTCCCTACTGCCGAAGCATGGCACCTACATAGGAGTTTCCACGGGTATGTGGACCAGGTATAGACTACAGTCCGCATTATAAGGATTTCCCACATGAGATCTAGAATCTTCGGAAACATCCAGATCGAGGTCAGGTTTCGTCATGATGAAAACGTGGGGTATTCTTACTGCTGGTCAGCACGAACGGAAAAACCATGGAAACTACGCGGTTCCTTGACGCGTTTGTATCTCCAGGGTCCCAGAACATACTTGCAGATCCAGAGACTTTGAGCTGGGACTAATGACGGGCTGCGGTGCTTTTTGTTTCTTGTCAAAATTCATCGAAATTCATTGGTCTGTGGGGTTGGGCGGCTTCTCAAGCATTGAGAGGCCCCTGAGGGTTGTACGCTAACTAATGGACTGAATGCTGAACTTGAAGCGATTTAGGGTTTAGGGTTTGAAGCTTCCATCTGAAGGAGCGGCAGGAACTGAAAATCGTACGCTCTGCGCTTTCTTGAGCATGCTGCCCTTCCTCACCACCAAGGGCAGCCCTGTGGAGACTTCTAGAACACTGGACCCCAGCCAAACTTGAATGGAAATCTGATACTCCTACCCTCACACCCAAACAGTAAATATTCTCCGAATATAAGATGGTGCTATATTGGGGGTATTCATCATTGGGGGGTTGGAGCGGTCTGTTCCTAGGAGGGGATGAGCAAGGAATGCTATCCGCCTCCTTGCAGGCTTGTCACCATGTACGTTTGTCGTCATACAGGACTAGCCTACAAGTGCAAGAGCTTGGTGTGAACCCTCTACCAGGGGTTCTAGAGGTTCCTGCTGCGGCTTTGGAAGCGTCGGAAGCTGCGGGGCACATGTTTTGCGATTCGGAGTTTAGGGGGTGTGGGATTTTGGGTTAAGCGCTCAGAGTTCGGGAGGATCCTTACATGCACCCCATGCCACGTCCAGTACATCCAGATTGTCAGCCTCTTTTCCTAGGAGCAGGGCCCAGGGATCTGAGCCCAAGGGCACCGGTTGAGATCCCAGAGCCTAGGGTTGGAAAGTTTAAGTGTCAAACAAATTGTGGTTGCTTTTAAGGTAACCCATGTAATAAGGAGCTGAAGAGTTCGCGTATTTGCGAAATTTCCTAGACTTTCAACAGTTGGGGTTTATATTGGGATAATGGAAAATATGATGGAGACTACTATAGTATATGAGGGCTATATTGGGGGGGGGGGGCTGACATAAGTACTTACTGAAGGCGAGATGATGAGGCGTTGGGCGTAACCGCTTTCCCGGTCAAGAGCTTACAGTAAGTTACCATACTCTGGGCACAGAGTATATTTAAAACCAGTCGAGGTTCCCTAGCAGCAGCCCAGGTACCGCGGAGTCGGGAGATCTCCAGGATGGTTGGCAACCCAGCTTTCTGGGAAGTACGAGATGGAGCGGGCGCACATGCTTTGTAATATAACAGGGCAGCACATCATCAGCATGGTAGCTGTAATGGTTTCTCGGTAGTAAATTTCAGAGGTAATCACCTGGACAACTGTTTTGTCTTCGTACCTTCATTCCAGCAGGAGAGCTGGATTCGAGCTGCCTTCAGGATTGTAGCCTCCCAAAAAAAGATCACAACACTTCAGCTGCCCAAGTGCCTGGGCCTGCGCTACCTTAGGCTCGCGCACTGCCTTTCCTCGTTCCGTCTCCAAGAGCTACTAAAGAGCCTAAATAACTCCCAAAATCGTTTGAGGTCCATTTGAGGCACCGGACTCTTGTACAACAATAGACCCAAAAGACCTTCAGTCTCAGGGTTTCGTATGAACGTGTATAACCCTGAGCCTTATACTTTAAGATCCTAAAGCTGAAGGTCTTCTGGGTTTAATGGAGAGCAAAGCCTTCCTTGCAAGGAAATTGCGAGCTGGTCTTTTTGTTCATCGTGCTTGGCTGCATGAATTGACTCTGTGGGCTGGACACATACTTTGCTGTGTCTGGCTCATGCTACTCATTTGCGGGTCATTATGAAGGTGTTGGCAAGCTGGTGAATAGACATCTTGATCCAAGGCTTGCTCAGCTTTGCCAGCTTAACATCTGCTGTTGGAGACCCGTGCCCCGCGTCCTTAAGTTTTCGATTCTCGGGAACGATGGTTACTCTGATTTGTTGAAACAGGGCTTCCTGTTCGCCATGTATGCATACGGAGCAGATCAAGCGTAATCTCATCAAGTTGCTACTCTTGCTTGCATGGTGTCTGGGTCTGAAACATGCATGGAGCCGTCCAGCGGTTGCTACTGCGTGGGTCGGCCACTCAGTTTGGGTTGCTGTTAAGAAACTTCATTCAAGTTGCCATGAAAAGGAACCCTGAACCCTAAACCTGTTTATTCATAGTATCGCCATCTGACTAACAGTAACTTAGCTCAAGTTCATTGACAGCAACCCAACTAGTCACGTTACCATCGCACCTGGCCCCTGAGCGGCCTCAGCTTCTGAAGAAGTCGTGGACTCTTTATTGCTACCAGCCTGGCTCCGGCAGTCAGTTCTTGAGGCCTAGGTTCCCTCAGGAATCCTAGTCCAGTAGCCCTAAACATGAAATCGCGAACCTGAACCTCTTCAGGGTTCAGCCCTGCATGGGCAGCTGTACAATAGATCAGTGGCTCTTCTCACCTCGCAGGGTTTTCTCGATGGACTGCAGCACTTCTGGGTCATCGGCATTGTTGAGGTTGACATCGAAGCTGCTATCCTGGGTCGCAACGTGAGGGAGGGGCCCAGGGGGGGGGGTTTGAGGAGTGTAGAGCTCACTTGGCATTTACGACTGCACGCCCCGAAGAATGCTATATCATCCCCCGCCCCATCCCCATATAATGGAGTCGCAAATGGAAAAGACATTGGAAAAATAAGCGGAACCTGGGGGAATATAGGGTTTGAGGTTTCAATACTGGGGTTTACTTGAGAGGGAAGATTGTCCCCGGCTAAGTTTGCTCTACCTGCGCGGCTGTTGCATGAATGGCATGGCTCTACAGCGCAGATTGACTGATGATCCATCCATGTAGGCACAGCAAACGCAGTGACATGTGCGCCTCGCCACACCGCAGAATCCACAGTGCCACAAATCACCCCACATGGTGAGAAACCAACCATAACATGTTTGCTCTGGATGCGAGGGCACTTGCCGAAAGCTAGCCCTAATTCAGAAAATCAAACTTCCTCGTCCGCGGCCCTCGACGTCTCTGCCGCCAACCCTTCACATATGCAGGCGGGCAGCGAGCTTTACCATCAAGGGGAGCCATGCCTTCAGCATCTCCACCTTTGCGCCGCAAAGCTTCTGGAGGCTAGGCTTCGCGTGTCCGGAAGGCAGCACTGCGAATTGCAAGTTACACAGGGACCCCTTTTTACGCTCTCTCTATTGAGAGGGGAGGTTACTCATGAGGTGTGTACCGCATGAAAGCACATAAGTCCAGGTCTCTGTTCCTGAGGTTGGCACCAGAGCAAGAGTTCAGAGTCTAGATTGCCTGACCTATGCCTTCCTCTGAGTTTTTTTTGGAACTGATAACCAGCCTCTTCATACACAGAGCTTTGGATTTCACAGCCTGAGGGCTTGTTGATAGCCTACACCCTAGGCCAGGCTTGCCCCCAAGCACTAAAGGTCAGCCAGAAGAAGCTTCTAAGCGCTAGCTATTCATGTGGACATGATGCTTGAACAGCATAGGCTCAGGACACTGGCTGCCGGGATTTCAGCAGCATTGCTTCTAGTGGCGTTCTCGTAAGACTTCTGGGCAATGTGTGCAAGGCTTGGGACCTTAGGTTCAGACCTTGTAATATATCTTTCTTTAATTCAAGGTCCGAAGTCTAGGTCCAGACCTGGAAAGCTCATAGAAACCTTACGGCCAGACCCAGTTTCCCAGACCTCCAGGTCTACTGTTTGGGGGTGCATATGTAGATAAACGAAAACGACTGGGTCTTGGTGTAAGGATTGTTGTTGTCCGAGTGCTCCCAGTGCTCTCCCTTATCGGTCAAAGATTGTTATCGCCTAATCTTTATCAATGCCCGTGTGGCAAGAGGCAATTGGTACAGCTCAGGGTGACCCGCGTCAGGCAGGAGAACAACAGGGGAGGGTCGAGTTGGAGTGAGAGGCGTCGCAGCCTATCTAACATGCCGTTGATCATTGGGGCCAGCCTGATTTTGTCCTTTCGCTGAGGGCCCTTGAGTCTCCTGCCTCTCCATTTTCATGCCTATCAACTTGATCTCCACGACTACTGTGGTGGATGGGAGAAATCCTGAGCTGTTTGCAGGATCTCCAATGTAATGAAGCCCCCCGGGTGTAATGTATACAAGATGGTGCAAGATTTCCCCAACTATGACGGGTACTGTCCGTCCCATTGCTGAATCGTAGCCATTAATTCCGATGGCAGACTTGTTCTCCTATATACATGTATGGGACGGCGCACTCTGCAGCCAACTGAAGAAAGGCCGGCCTCTACCGTCAACTCTTCGATAGTGGGCTCATCTACCATCTTGAACCTTGGCTCCAAGCCCGTAGAGGGCCTTGTAGGATTGGAAAGGGCTTCGTGTCCTGGCTATGGCGGATCTGAACATGAAGAAAGCCGTATCATTCCATCTTTCTGGTCTGAAGATGCAGATGCCCCTCCAAGTGTCATACCATCATCCTGAAAGCTGTCAGTAAGTATCATACCATCATCCGGACAGCTCTCACTTGGTATACCATCTTCGTCATTGGCAGGTCTGGGGCTCCAGGGCTTGCAGGGTGCCTGGCTGTGGTGAATTGCACGGAAGGAGGCTGTGGTTCTCTCACAGGAGTGATGGGGTACGAGCTGAGTCGGCGTGAATTCATCCCTGAGGCAGGCAAAACCGATTGGTTCTTACGAAGATTTACGTTGTCTCTTCTCAGCGATCTTTTCGCCACTCGGGCAATACGCAACGATGCCCTCAAACATGGAAAACCTTCGAGGAATTCTCAGGTTACCATTACAGGCAGTTTAAATAGCCGCATGCTTCCCTAAACCCTAATGCTACTAGACACTTGAGGCTTCAGGAGGTTGGTTCAGGGTCAGGAGGCATCCCATGACACAGAAACAGTTTTAGCCCCTGCCCATGCATGTCTGGGGGTTGGAGGTACGAAATCCCATCCTTTTTTTGCCGGTTTGAATTAGGGTTAGGAGAAATGCTTTGTAGGGGGCTAAGCTCCATAGTGTAAGATTTGCAGTATGCCTGTGTCCATGAGGATTGGGGGCATTGTGCCTCTACTGAGGATTGGTAAAAGGGCATTTTGGAAATTTTCGGGGTTCATTCACAAGTAGGTCATATGGATGCAAAAAGCCTCCCATAGGATACTGAAATAAATCACGTAGACTTCAGATACATGTAGGTTCAGTACTGATATGACAGCACTTTCCACAGTCTCTCTACAAACGTGCAAAAGCGAGAGGCAAGGACAGTTTCGCGGCGCGAAGCCTTCCACCACAATCCCAATGACTTACTGGGATTAATCGTAGATTATACAGGCATTAATGCCCTTGTTCCCTAACCACCAATAAGATGACTGTTGGACCAGTTGAAACGCATCACGAGGTTCACTGGTGTTTACAGTCCCTGCCACTCCATCCCCAAACTCTAATTCATGATCCTGAGGCCTCATCCACTCCTGATGACCATGCCGTTTTTGGGTGGGTTCTTAGTGACAAGGACCTGGCAGAATGTGGAGCAAATACCGACCGCGACCTCCAAATACCCCAGCAATAGGATAATAAGGCTCTTTTAAGGAGGGGGATTATCAATCACAGGTCTACATTAATTACTGATCACCTGTGATTGTACAGCACACCGTATTCCACCCCAAGTGCCTCACTGAGCTGTCCTCCACACCTGCTGCCTGAAACTCAAGTTGAACCTCAAGCCGTGAAAGCTCTGAAATCAAAAGCTTGAAAAAAAACCTGCAGACCCAAATCCTAAACAAAAGCCTTTCAGCCCTGAACTGTGTAACAACAAGCAGAAGCTCCCCATGAGCTGCTTGCACTATGGCCCATATGAAAACATCCCCTACACGCGAAACTTGCAATGCCTTGCATTTCCGGGAGGCGTCTTCGTACGCACTTTGTACATGTGGCCACCAACGTCCACCAGCTGCCCATCTTGTTCGATGCCTTTGGATTCCAAAAGAGACCCCGAATGCTGGAAGCTCTGAAGCCCTTCATCCAAAACCCTACATAAATGGTACTAGGTTGGGGGTATTTGAGGGGGATCCCTGTCCTCCTTTGGGGTACGGTCATACACCTGACCTCTTGTACCCTGACCAGGGGGGAGGAGCCCTAGGCTTTGCAGGCTGCCTGGTATCCATTTTGAAATGTCTTCTCCCTGGGCATTTTACTGACTGACTAGACACAGGGGCTTCCATAACCATAGGGGCCCCACTTTGGACTGCGAAGACTGTCATCCTTACTATGGAGACTTCCCAAAAAGGGATCCTCAGTTTCTGGAAGCCCCCGCATGCAAGAAGACTCGAGGATAAAGGTTCCTTAGCTTAGACTTCTCAGGTTTGGGAAGTCAGGCATGAGCAGTTGTGTCAATGCAATCTTAGCGTCGATCTGCGAGTTTGAAGTCATCTAAACGCGTTGGTTTTGAAACCAACGTCTTGATTCTCTGATCGAAACCTTAAAAACTCCAGGGAAGGCCATACCAAACACGCTCGCTAGAACTCCAAAGAGAAGCGCGCGTAGCCTCCACACTCACAGCGACTTAAATTCGTGAAGCTACTATGCAGTAGACCATAAAAAATCCGTTGTAGAGTATTTACTATGGCTTTTTACTAGTACTATTTACTATTACCATAAATTGTTATCACGTACAATCAGCATGTATATCCTTTTGCAGATATTATGGACAGAATGGCTTTCGTGCAGTGTTCCTGCCTGCCCATCCTCTATGTGCCGATTCTGTTGTTCTCTCCGATGCCCAACCCTATATAATCCCCATAAAGCCCCTATACAATCCCTATATAATCCTCATATAACCCCTCTATAACCCCTAGATCCCCCTTAAATTGAGTCTATGAAAGGTGGTCATGCCAAACCGATCCACCCAAATTTGAAATAACATTTCCTCAGGGCGGAAATGCTCAAAGCTGGGATGCGGAAGTATTTTGATGGCCTTAAAATGGATAAGGCTACATGGGCATCACACTTCCCGTCCCTTGCTGAGCAGTCCTGCGTTGCAAGAATACGGCAAACCTGCCCGACAGTATGAGTTTCAACGAGAAAGCCAACAGAGACAAACATCGTGCAAGTCCGTGAACACTGAATCCATCGACCCTCAAACTTGGCAGCCTGCTGTTCAACCTACAAGTTTGAATTCTTCGCAATCGGATGCCCAAATCCTGGAGACCGCCTGAACTTGCAATTGCCAACTGCCTGAAACCTCAGCGTTTAGGGTTTAAAGGTTAGGGTTTTGGGGTTTAGGGTGTCAGCATTCCTGGAACATCGAATGCCTCATAATAACCGTATCAGTGATGCAAGTAACAGTAAGAACAATAACAATAGTACTGCTAGCAATCAGCATTAATAAGATTTAGGGAGGGCCTCTTTCCTTCATGTAGTCCTCCATGGCACTCTGCGTGCCTAACCGCTCGAAATCCTTGGCACCGCCGGTCAAAATGGGTTTAACCGAGAGGTTTGGGGTTGAAGGCTTCCGGCGTTGTGGATCTCGGTGCCTGCGCAGCTTTGCAACAGCCCAGGAGAAGAGGCATTCAGACTATATGTTATAGTATACCATAATAAACTATAGATAGTATACCATAATGAAGTATAATATGCCATAATAGACTTTCAAATACCATAACAAACTATAGTATGCCATAATAAACTAGAATACACCATAACATAACTGTTAATCTATCCGGCCACTGGCAGCCGAAGAGGAATGTGCTTTGACGGCAACACGAAGGCTGCTGTTACTCCAGCTTGTACCCCCCACGGCAAACTGAATATCTCAGGGATCCTCACTCTCCTCAGGTGCATGATTTGACCGGTACAACTCTTGTCAGTTTTTCTGTTGTCATATCATCGGTACTGTTTCCAATATTGGAATTATTACTAGACCAAAAAACAGCTTGGCACAACCAGCGGGATGTGAGAGGCCCAGCACCAAATGGCGCAGCAGTCTTAAGCCCAGAAGTTAACCCTAAACCCGAAACCCAAACCCTTTTTCCATCTGGGCTCCATGGACTGCCAGAACAAGACTAACAGAACACGGACTCTCAGCCCTAAGCCCTAAACTCTGGTTTCGGGTTTAGGGTTTGGACTTACTCCGAGCCACAGCCAGCCCCAAATCCTGTACAGGGACCTCTGACCCACAGTTTGAATTTCATCTTAGGATTTAGCGGCCGAAGGAGAAAACGGATGGAGCCAGATGTCTGAGGCAACAGTATCCCGACAGGGAATGCCATTTCAAAAGAAGGCCATATACCAACCAACGATAGCTAGCCAGTTCATCACCACAATGCTTGAGCCCAAAGTTCGAAAGCTCCAGCACGGTAAAAATGCTAGGCCCAGAAACCGTCACGCCCATACCTCAAATCCAAGATAACTCGCAATTCCTCAACCCCGGCATCCCTAACTCCTAGACCACAAATCTCGAGCACCCCAAAACTGAAGCCCTCACACCTTCCTAAGCTAATCTGGAACCTGGAAAGGGGGCCCTGTAAATACTCCCGTTCCGATGCGGATTGCATGATAGGTTGGGGCAGCAATGCACCTCAAAACCATGAGGCTTCAAAGCCTCAGCACTCCGAAATCCTAATGCCCAAAAATTGTACAGCAGGTGCAACACTAGTCAGAATAGCCCCTTGCTGCATTATGCTGTGATTGGGTAAGTATTGCAATGAGAATGACCTTCCTAAGCCATTCAGGCCACACCTAGACCTTGGACACTGGTAGGAAGTCGAGATTCAGAGTCTCCAATGGAGATCACATTTTTCCAGCTCTGTCCCTCATACTGGGAGTAGAACTGGCGGCATTCACGTGCCTCGGCTGTTGCCAACTCTGGATCTTTCCAGGTGCATCCAAGGATTACGGATGATGAGGTTTCAGCTTAGTTGACTTCTCGAAACCAAATTTTTGGTTCTTGTGATCCGTCTGGTTTGTTGCCAGTATTGACTATGACGGTCATCTTGCTCTTCAAAGACTTTGCATAGTGGGCATCTAGCAGCTGTTATGAAAAATGCAAATGGAAAAAGCACAGTTAACATGAATTGGACAGTTGCAAACTGATTGGGCACGCTTCATCTTCTCGGTTGTTAGGCTGCTGCTGCTACTGCTGCTACTACTACTACTACTACTACTACTAGTACTATTGTTATTACTATTATTACTATTACTATTACTATTATAGCCCCAAGCCCCGATCCCTGAATGGTAGGGCTTCACAGTTTCAATGCCTCATTCTCAAGCCACAGGTGAGAGACCTCTTGGGGACAAGGCCCGCCACAGATTTTGACGTCAAGCAAACCGAAACCAACCCCTATCCAGCGAGCTCTTGAACCCCTAACCTCCGCACAGCGCTAAAACCAGCCTGCATGTGATGTTGTGCAGGACAGGCGCAATCGCTTTGCCCTTGACAGTGCTCCAGAACCGCTCGATCTCCTCCAGCGAACTCGGGGATTCTATGCTTCGGTTGGAAAAGCTTTTCCTATGCTCATAGGTGATTTGGTTTTTAAGTGGTATACTATTCTGAACCTACAACGAACCCTGCATTGCAAGGCAACAGGTTACAGAACGCCAAGACGCGGTTGAGCCAATGAATCACGGTTATCGCCAAAATCCTTAACCCTCGAGTCCCTAGGGTTTAGGGTTTACCTTGAGCCTGGGATCCGAGATGAAGGCTTCGAATTCCCAACTTGAACGTGTCACCCACCTCGTCGGATGACATCTGGGACTTGTTGTAGTCCACCTGTATGCCCTCTTGTGCATAGACTATGGGCACCTGCCAGACGTTGAGGGCTTCTCCAGCACCAGCACCAGCACCAGCACCAGCGCCAGCGCCAGCGCCAGCACCAGCACGAGCACGAGCACGAGCAC
>CAJNIZ010007781.1:40576-60873 GCA_905231905.1 Symbiodinium pilosum
AATCATAATAACGTTCGTGTTCCTCCAGAGCATACGGTTACCAAAGCATCCGTGCCAAAACCATGATAACCTTCGTGTTCCTAGAGCATACGGTTACCAGAGCATCCATGCCAAACCCATAATAACGTTCGTGTTCCTATAGAGCATGCAGTTACCAGAGCATCCATGCCAAAACCATAATAACGTTCGTGTTCCTAAAGCATATGGCTACCATACGCACTGCGCTTCCTCGTTTCGAAGTACCGCAGCAAGGGCTCCCCGCGGTCTCTCAAACTGGTGGGGGGTGACCAAAGATGTGATTCTTTGGCTGGGAGCTTGAAGCAATCCATGCAGAGGCTTAACCTGCGTGGAAAGGGCGGGAAAAATCTCAACCACATCCATGCATTTTCCAGTATCTTTCTCGGCGACAGCCTTCGGCTTTTTGCCAGTTGTCCAAGCCGTGGTAGCTTTCCGCACTTGTTACGAGGAGAAGGTGCCTCCCAACAAGGTTTGGGATGAAACCAGCTTCCTCACTCTGGGTTTGGGCGCAGACTAGAAGTCGGTGTCTGCGGGGACTAGCTTGAAGAATGCGCGTCTTTTGCTTCCCAGACAACCTAGCACAATAAGAAGAACTCCCTTATTTACATGCTGCGGCCATCGGCCATCCTCTACGGGAAACAAAAATGCGCGCCTTCGTGCAAAACGGCCAGCCCAGCACAGTTCCGGACAACAGGCAATTGCAGTCTTGTAAGGAGCTGTAAGGCCCCATTTTCAGGCCTCGAAGGCTTAGTGACTGTAGAGCTTAAGGCTCCATTTTCAGGCTTGTGAGCTTCTGAGCTTGAGACTTCTGAAAGGAAACAGAAGCAGGTTTCTGAATCTAAGATCTTCTATTTCTGAATAAACAGGAATATAAATCCTTCCTATATTTTTAGGGCCCAAAATCAAGACACATTATAGGGGACCTCAAATCATTGCCCAGGTCCTGAATAAGCCACCCCCCAAACACATTATAGGGGACCTCTACACTAAAGGAGGTCCAACATTAGAAAATCCGAGATTTTTATGCCACGACTCTGAACCCTCGAAAGCCCCGAAACACTGCAAAACGTGGGTCTTTAGCACATGTGACCGAATCGCGTCCGGGCAAACGCCCAGGGCGCACCCTAACAATAGTAGCAATACTGCTTGTGAGAATTACAAGGGTAGGTAGTAGTAATACCAATCACAGTAAGGTAAGGGCCTTAGTAAGAGTAACAGAAATAGTAACAGTAATTAGAATTAAAAAGCCGGATCATCCGACATGTGTCGCTTTACCGCAACCTAAAAGAGATAATGAAAGAGAGACGAATGAGGTAGAGAAGGGATAAGAGGAAGAACGGCGATCGGCGGGCGACCAACCAAAGTATGAGGTGCGCGGGACAAAGAACCGCGGCATGCTGCGTGGAATGTCGCAGCAGGAGCAGAAGGAGTATGGCAGGCTGATGTGGGAAAGGCAAGTGGGGGAGGGGACGGGGTCGCTTTATGGACAACATGGCACGCATCATACATCGATGGTAGATATGTGCTTGGTGAAAGTCGGGGATCTGTTATGTAATTTGACAAGTGGCAGCCTCTGGTTTGAGCCCCCCGAGAGCCAGCCCCAACTCGGTCTTTGAATAAGTTCCCAAGTGACCGCCTCTGGTTTGAACCCCCAGATAGCCAGCACCAAGTTTCCCTTTGAATAAGTTCCCCCCAAAACTGCCTCAATTCACTTCTTGAATAACTTCCCAAATTACCGCCTCCGTTTTTAAACCCTCCAAAGCCAGCCCCAAGTCTTCTCTAAAGACTTCCCAAACGACCGCCCCTGGTTTAGCCGCACTTCAAAGGCGATTCGAAGATCTTTTTGTTGAAAAGCAAGGGTCGGGAAGACAACTTTCAAGGCGATACGAGGAATTCTGGGGCGCAACCCGAAATGTCGCGACGGAAGAAGAGCCACCGGGCCGGCGGGCGACAGCATCAAACAACTAGAGCCCCACAACAATGCGGGGGTTTCAAAGTGGCATATAGCAACAGTAGTAGTAATGGTAATAGCCAAAGCAATAACGATGGACATAACAATAGCAAGGATAAATAGTAATGGCAATAGTGCACCTCCTTTTATAACTTAGGAATCAACATGTTACGGCCCCTCTTGACAATCAAGGTTCCCGCTCGCCTTGGAGCCAGCCCTGGGGAAAACTACTCAGTGAGCAAGAACTACAGGCGGTCAAAGGGCCTAATATTTTGGGGTCCTAATCCAACGTAGCTTCGAGCGCAAAAATCACAATAAGGATAGAACTTTCTGATAATACTGGCGGAGGTAGTAGTAGTAGCATTAGCAGCAGCAGTTGCAATAGCAGCAGCAGCAGCAGGAGGCGTAGTAGTAGTAGTAGTAGTAGTAGTAATAGTAGTAGTAGTAGTAGTAGTAGTACTAGTAGTAGTAGTAGTAGTAGCAGCAGCAGCAGCGGATAGACTGGCTGTGCTGGAATGGAATGGAATAGTAGTAGTAGCAGCAGCAGCAGCAGCGCAGTAGTGGTGGCAGTGGTAATGATATGGTTTCAGCCTGCATAGGGGAACTTTCATCATGGTCACCTTTGTAAAGCATGGCTGGCAACGCGCAGTTAAAGATTGTTTAATGGTTCTTCTGCAGTCATTGTCGAAGCAAGAGCCTTCAGCAAAGAACTCTGATTGCAGCCCACACCCCTCTACTTTCATCGTGGATGCTGGTAGTGCGAGTGGGCACGTCCAGACCCTTCCCAAAGGACTTGCGCAGTCATCCTGAGTGCATCTGGATGATATATCAAGGCATGTGGGCTGGGCTTTCAAGGTCGCAGGCGTTGCACTCTGCTGTCTAGCCTTTATGTTCAAGTGGTTGACCCCACAGGTTCCAGTCAGCTTTAACTAACCTGGAGGAAATAAGAGGAGGCTTGCACCACCATATCATGCGAGTGTGAAGAAGGATCAAGTGAGCTTAAGCAGCGGAGAGCCCATTCAGGTCAGGAGACAGGCTTTACGTCAATGTATGAGGTTTCCGAATTTGGGGGTCTTTTTTGAGCTCCCCATAGTCATCTTCTACATGTGGGCCTGCCCTTCTTATGGAAACCCACATATAGAGTTTATGATAAGCGGATTTTTCGGGAATGATAGTGGAGAACCAGATGGAGCAATGGAACAGAAAACATATTCTGTGTCGTTGTTCGAGGAAGTGAGGAGTGCGTCAGGTCTCTGCTTGCCCGAAGATCGGGCAAGAAACAGCATTTGGAATACTGGTGCTGGAGGCCCATAAGCCAAGTAATACGCAGCCCCAATTCTATATGAGCCAGTGTCTAAACTGCTAGTATCCCCCTTAATAACCCCTATAGTAGTCCCCTATATAACCTCCCTTCAAGGAATTTAGAGTATGGCTCATATCAAGCTGGGATGAACCTGTTGAGGTGTGCAAGCTGCAACTCGCTGATCCCATATAATAGTAAATTTAGGCCTCAAGAGATTCTAACATAGCGGCCACCTAACTGTGAAACCTACACTAGCAGCAAGGTTTGTGAATTTTGTTTTTGAACTCCCAGGGCCTGCCTGAGTTTGTTTTGAGAATAAGCTTACAGTGGGCGTATGAAAGGGATTTGCTATGTTGTCTCCTCTAAAAGGTCCCTCAGAGAAAGCCATCCGACAGCTCCCCTACATCTTCATCGAGCCCGATAAAACTTTCGCTCCCACATTTCTAGTGCCGTATCTTTACAGCGGTGCTGCTGCAAGAAAACATGAGTAGTGTTTTTTTGGTGGTTGAACTTAGTAAGATAAGATTCCTTTTTCAAAATACTATACCCCAAAAGGAGGATATAATCTTACACTATATTGGGTACCATAGTATCCCCAAATAAAATACTACTCACATGAGCATCTCCCAAGAGGTTGGTTCATCCTGAACTCTCTGGCAGAATGCAGATCGTTCCCAGACATTACCAGATGGACTCGTTGTAGATTTCTTACTGTGATTAGCATTATTACAATTATTCCCCTTATGTCACCATAATTACTTTCTTTACTAATGTATTACTACTATTACCAGTATTACAAAAATCCGACGTACTATTATTACGATCATGATTATTCAAGCATGACAACTTTTGACGAATCTCTTTGTCGTGTCGAAGGAGAGAATGACGCCCACCTGGCCAGGACCAGGGTCTGGGCGCTGAGTGGCTGGCCCAGCCCTTAGGCCGCAAAATCGGTCCGAGCCATTAATTCTCATCCCCCAATCCCAGTTCAAGCTTTAGGGCATACCTGGACCCTCCAATGAAGTTTCTTTTGGGGTTTCGTACGGTCTTTAGTTTAGTGACTACCAAAAAAGTGCTAAATTGGAGTGTCTAGGTAGGGTCTAGGGACCACCCCTAATTCCCGAAGAGCCCATGACAGTCTCAAAAAAGCAGTGGGGCGTCCCTAAGTTGGGGGTTCCGCAAAGGGGGAGGGGGGGGATTGGTAATGACACCCTGACTTCGGCTTAGGTTTTAGGCATCTTGGGGTTTCATTTTGTCAGGACCATGTGGTATCCTGTGCTCGGTGTCTCCTCAACACACGCTCACAGGCGAATGGCGGAGGCGACTAGGACATCACCATCAAAACTTTGGGGCCACGGCTGGGTCTCTCATCGATAATTCAGGTGCCAAGCCCGCCAAACACCCCAATGTCTGCCTTGGTCCTACAACATCCCATGTGCAGCATCCCTATATGCCTCAAAAGAGAAATGCCGAGCAAAGCAGCTTGGGGTGCTCCAAATACTTTGTAGGCCCGGAACAAGTGATACCTCAGGCCCTGTGCAGCTCCTAGCACTTTTGTTTGGGTTGGGTCTTGACACAAAAGCAGGTGCAACATTAGATCTGGAGTGAGTGGGGTCAGCCGCAATCCCCTTGCAGTTCCTACACATCCCTAGGGCTCATAAAGCTTGTACCCCGTTTTTTTGCAAGGTCCATGTCCTACGTGGCCCAGTCCTTCACAAGCCCCCTATCGCGCCTTGCCAGCACCACCGTCCTGCGATCCATCTTCTGTATAGATAGGCTGCGACCCCAGCGCTTTGATAGTCATATACCAGGCCCCTTCTGAGTAGGGAAACATGACCAAGCGTGCAGATTGAAGGACAGTACTGGGGTGGGAGCATCATCCCAGTCATGGAACCTATGTCGCATCCCGCATACGGCCGGTTGAGATATGGGGATTAAATGAGCACCAGTAAGCTCTCACCAGGTGCGATGAGCTGTGATATTTGGGCAAAGAGAAGGGCTACAAACCACTTCACCCCAAGACACATTGTCCCCTGTGCTATATGATGTCGCCTGACGGTACTGCATTGGGAATATCTATGATCGGGGCGGTGGGGGGTTGTGTGACTAGCGGATGAGACTGCTATGCCTGTCGGCCCCACTGGTCAGCATAAAGCAACTGGAGGGCCGAGGATCCCAGTCAAAATGCCAGCCTCCTCAAGGTAACGTTAACGAAGGAAGGTGCACCTAGAAGTCATGTGCCATATGCCTACGGATACATGGTTCCTCCTTTGCCCGAACTTCTCACCCAAACCCGATGCTGATGGCCCCCTCCGACCAAGACTGTTACAAACGACCCGGAGCTGGGCACTCTGAACTGGCTCAGCATAGTTGTACCACGTAATAACAATAACAATGATCTTGCAGAAAGATACATGGTGGGGCCCCCCCTTTTTGCGTAGCCAGGGTTTTGATGGTTCTTGGAATAGTCTCATCCACGGCACACCTTCTGCATGAATGGAACATGGTGCCTAGACTCATGCAGGATTGTATCCATCAACTGTAGGGTCTGGGTACGGGGGCTTGACAGTGTGGGGATTGAAGCTCTCAAGGAGGGATGGGCAGTCTCATTATGTTGTTAGTATGAATACTCCCAATGGTTTTTGATGGTTGTTAGTAGTCTTATTATTATGATTGGAAAGCATGGATGTCCCTGGAGCACCACCCCCGCCCCTTTTTCGCACCCCCAATCCTAGCCCACCTTTATCAACCCAACATACTACTTGCTCCTCTTCCTAGTCCTCCTTTCGCCCATCCTCCTACTCCCCGTCCTCCTGGTCCTCTTCCCTTGGAGTTCCTCATGAAGATTGCCAGCTACTCTGTGAAGGTGTACTTCTATAGGATCATGCTGGATTTCATCTATCAACAGCACCTTGACTCTCCAGCCTGAATACCTCGAATCCTGTGCTTGAACCCCTACATATACTCTGTATCCCCTTCCAAGGGGCCCTTAACTTCCGGAAAGCCCGACATGATCGCCCTGTAGAGTTCCTCCTCCCCTCGCTGCCAGTCGGGGCCACGCTGTACGCGGAGGTTCCTGGGTGGGTTTTAGGGTTTAGAGGCTTACATTTTGAAGAGTTGGCATTACCTTTCCTAGTATGCCACAAATCCAAGTCATCCTGTATTCCGTTTGGCACTGGAAGACTTTCAGGCTTTTCCAGATCTCCAACCGGACTCATATCTTGTCGCTGGGATAATGAATGATGGCAGTAAAGTCCTCTCACCCTAAATCCTAAACCCCTAAACCCTGTCTAGACAAGGTCTTGATTTGCCAGCAGCTTCTCCTCAACCCTGCGCAGAAAGGTGATACGGCACAGGGAAGGGTTGGGGCTCGACCCCTCGCCAGCCTCCTACCTAGCGACGCCACTACCGTTCTAGAGCGCGGGGTGCGAGGCTGCAAGCCCTTGGCATGCGGGGAAGAGCCTGCACACAGTCAGATAGCCGCTTCTTCCCGAGCAGTACAACAATGCACCTCAAGACAAAGATAATGTGCTCTATGAACCCCAATCCACCTGAAGCTAAAGACCTCAAACTCAATGTCAGCTGTGGGCCAGGAGCTGCCTCGCAGCTAACATGAACCCTAAGCCATCATATGGGAGTATCGAATCGACTTGCAGTTCAGCTCCTTTGTTGAGATCATATCGTCTTGCAGCTGTAAGCTGCCAGTGTTCAGGGGGCTGGAAAATGGTTATTTTCAGGCCCAGATAAACAGGTCGTACTCTTGAACCGCCCAAGGTACGCCTTAGTGATATATCGATGTATATCCGGGTTATATAAGGGCTTGTAGGTATACTTATTTCGTGAAAGCAATGACAGCGAGCCATGAAGCTTTAACCTCAGGGCTCGGGGTAGGGATATAGGGGCTATAAGGGATATATAGGGGATGTACTAGGATCATGGACATGAAAACGGAGACCACCCACCACTCAATATCAAATATCCAGAAGCCTTATATTTGGGGGCCATATTTAATACTATGGGTCGGGTGGGTATTCAATGGTAGTATGAAATGATTAGTCACAACGATGCCGAAGCCCGAAATATGCTGCATGCCCCAACCTGAACCCTAAACCCTAAACCCTAATAGCGACTTTAGGACCTAAAGGATGTAAATGGTACCTCCCTGACCTTTCAGAGACCTGGGGAACCTATCCAGTGCCCATCACCCCCACAAAGTAAAGCGAGACGTCCTTATAGTTCAAGCGTCACAGCGATGTTGTCGGGTGTCACCGGCCGCGGCTGCTGGGTGGGCTCCTAACTTGTGCCCGTATTTGCAATACTTATTCTGATTACATAAGAATATATATATATACATGTATATATATATATATCTATATGTCTGCGGGGAATATAATCCCAAGGGTATCAAATGGAAAAGAAAAGGAAAATTAAATGAAGGCTGGGATAATGTAGTGGCTTAGATAGACCACTTGCCGACCTCTCTTGACCTGAAACACGCATGAGGTTAGTCCTTCACCAGATCTTTATCTGTGAGAAGCCTCTGCATAGGCGCGCTCCTCCGGAAAGGATTGATTCAGGTAGTCCTCCATGGCCTGTGCAAGGAAAGCTCTTGTAGCAGAAGACATAGACTATTGCTCATATATCTGTATATGTCTATGTAGAAATATAAACAAATAAATAAATAGGTGTATATATATATAAATATATGAGCAGGGATGCAAACCCAGCTGGGGGCCTGCGTTTTCCGGCGTTGCAAGCCCCAGGTGCCATTGTCACGTGTCTTCCTTACAACAGGATGGCTTTTGCTGGTTTGCTGTGAAGGAACTTGAGTTAGTTAGAAACCCTATTATTGACTATAATTCTCATATTGTACCTTAACAGCAACCCAGTTTGAGGGATCTACCTCTATACCCACAAGCATAAATTTTAACAGTCATACTGGCGCTATGACGCAAAAACAGTCAACACCTTGCTGCTGGACATTAAGACAGGCTCAGTCGTGGGGGACTGTCGTTGGGCCGAACTGAATACCTATGACATACCTACCTATCCTTTCCCATCCCTACCCTGCAGGGATGGGCAGGTATGTAATTGGGCTTGTAGGGATGGGTAGGCAGGCAGGTAGGCATGGGCAGGGTAGGGATGGGTAGGTATGTCATAGGTATTTAATTCGGGCCCAACGACAGCCTACCCCACCAGACACATCGCCCTCACTGCCCTCACCGCCCCACCGCCCCCACGGTCACGGCCTGGGCTGCTAAGCTGTCGCGCCCACAGCATTTGCAATTCAGACAAGGACTTCCTCTCCACCAAAAACGATGCTCCAATCACAGCCCCAAAAGTCTTAGAACCTTGACTTTGCATGATGCCCCAGGCGATTTTTGCGGATGGTAGGAATGCAATAGGATCCTCATCTACTTACCATCATTCCGTGTGGTTACTATTCGTAGGTAGGGGTACCTTCTTGTAAACCCGAACCCTAGAAGCCCGCCATCCTGACATATCCCCGCGGTGCAGAAGGACCCCTCTTTTGAGACATCCCATCATACAGGGCATCATAAGCACCTGCTGCATGGGAACTCCTGCCTGCCACATGCTCTGTGATGGTCGGAGGATGTCTGACATTTCAAGTCAAATAGTTTCGCCTCATGCGACCCATGTATGCCCTTTTTTGTACAGGGTTGTGGGCTTCGCTGCATGCCGAAGTGTGCGCTCAGCTTTCTCAAGACTGTGGCTTGGACTTGGACACGCCCAAAGCTAAGAAGCACTAGTCTCACAAGTTCGTGCTGTGGATTTTAGCAATCCAGGTCCCAGCTTGCGTTCATCAGGTCTTGCGGGGGCTTCTGGAATTCAACAGGTAGGCAGCTTAAGAACTTGTGGAGATCAGAGTTTACGGTACGGCTCATATGTAGTTCCTTGTGTGGGCAATTTTTTTCTAACCCCCTAACAGGAACCATGGCAAACCCGAAAAGGAACTACCTCGCAGCCTCTGCGTAGGGGTTGAATATGACAGAAGCTATCACAAAAATGACACTTACGTTACTGGCCTGTGCACACTTCTTGCAGGACAGCTGCCTTCGAATGCTTATGTGAACCCCTGCCCCAAAATCGAAGCAACCGGTGTAGATGTCATCCTTCCCGTGTTCTCTCAGACCCCTAATCTTAGCCAACATTGCTCTAGGAAGAAAAAAGGATCCTTTTTTCATAAATGTAAGGAACCCCATGCCCCAAAAAGTATAAAGGATCCCTAACATTGATCCAGTAAACCTAAACTGTGTGGCTCCGCCAGCTACACATTGGGGAATCTCTCACATTTCCAGCGTCTGCCGCTTGAAAGGCATCAGCTCCTTCACGCCATCTTGCCTCTGCACGCAGATCGCTTCCCAATAATTGCTGTATCAAATGCTTATTGGCTTCGTATGAGGATGACACTCACTGCTCCAGGTAGGGTGAGGAGCTTGAAACCATGTCACCTTGTCTTTTCTCTCCCTCCAAGACATAGGTCTGAATGCCACGAGACGTCATACGTGAGAGGGCAGGGGTGCTTTGCTACCATTAGGTACAGGGATAGTTGTGTTGAAGGACGGCATGTACAGCAGGAACACACATCTGAAGTGCTGTCAGCGGAAGGGTCACAGAAACAGATGATGAGATTCTCTCATTCAGTAGCAACGCTCTCTGTGGTTTTCCATTTTCTTTTCCATTATCCCCATATAAACCCCAATATACTATAGTAGTTTCCACTTTATTTTCCATTATCCCCATATAATCCCTATATACCCTGTACCCAAAACCCAAAACCCTGAACCCTAAATCCTAAACGTTCTCTGTGAAGAAACATGGGTTCTCTAAACCGTCAACCCTGGAGAGTCACAGTTGTGCATAGGGGTCTTTCAACTTCCATTTTCTTTTCCATCATCCCAATGTAACCCCGATATACTAGAGTAGTTTCCATCTTCTTTTCCACTATCCCAATGTAATCCCTATATAACCCAATATCGCCCTAAAATTCGTTTGTTTTCTCCATGCTGGATGCTGCAAGGTTGCCTCTACACACTCCCCCAAATCTCAACGTGGAATGTCCAAAGTCTAGCGGTTTAAACATAATTTTCCGCTTTGATCCCACACCCTCTGCCTCTTCTTGTTGGCGTAGTATGGAATGGAGGAATGGACCCCAAGAGCAATTCCAGAATAGCCCAAACGCATATCAAATGTGGTAGCTTCTATTTCTTCATGTCCTTCATTCCCTGCCCAGACCTCCTAAAGGATCCAAAGCCTGGAACCCCCCAAAATGACACCCAGTACTACATTGTGGAAATTCAAGGCATTATTGGGAAGTTCTATTTTTTGGATCCTTTAGCGGGGCTGGGTGTTATCAGCCAGCAAGCACCCTCGTCCTACTATTAACATTACTGCAAGCGGTTGCTATTTCTAGAATTCGTATTGCTGTTGCTGGTTCAATGGGCTGGAACTTCTGTTACTACTATTACTATTAGACTATCACTATCACCATCACCACTACAACAACAACAACTACTACTACGACGCTGTGAGTCACTGCCTGTTGGTGATTTGCGGTGCTCTTGGTTGGTTCTCAAGGCGCATGAGTCGGATTGGCCATACTCCTTTTGTAAAGGGCTCATCATAACCGAATCGCTAATCATAACAGTGTTGATAATTGATGAGAATAGTAATAACAAACAAAATAATAGTACTAGTCCTCGTAATGGTACTCGTAATAGCACTGGTAATTCTCATAGTAATTGCAATATGGGGCTCGCAGACCTGGGAAAACATACTGTTCCAGGGTTCTTGGAACCCACACTACCTACAACTCTATACCTTCAGATGAAGTCGAATCCTTACATACCTGTGACCTAAAACTTAAGTTGTAGATCTGATCCCCTGCGCCAAGTCTTGAAGTTGAAGCCCCCCATTGCCACAGCGCAACAAATGTCAAAGCCTGGGCTTGAGAGATCAAAGCCCCAAGGGATCTCGTATCTTTTTGGTTCCGATCCCTTGCGAACCTCTCCTTCCCAAAGATGGTTGGCCAAGGCACGCATTGCTGGTCTTGCTTGTGCTGGTGCTAGGGATCTCAGGCTCATTCCTGGGTGAAATGTCAATATGAGGTAGGGGGGCTTCAATGGTTAGGGTTTAGGGATGAGGGCCAATCCAAAGTAGGGGGGGCTTCAAGAAATGAAGCCCTCGGTGGAACGCTGCCGAGAACATCTGATTTTGTTGTTTGAAGGGCTCCGCGGTCCTTGGCCTGAGCTTGAGGATCGGACATCCCAAATACTCGTTACAATGGCCTTGGCCGGTTTTACGGTTTCTGCAGAGGCCTAGGGCAATGGGCATGATGATTATTGTTGTGGGTATCTTGGAAGTCGAATCTAGTGGGTGTAATCGCCATTGTTGTGGACATTTTCGAGGTCCAGGACAATTCTCAGGTTGAACTATAGGCCCCTAGTATGCGCCATTAATCCGGGGTCCTTGCGTGCCTATTACATACCCCGTAAATCCTACAAGCCCAATCAAGGGCCTGTAGTTAGGACCCAGGAAACAAGTAGGGGTCCACGTTAGTATGAGCCCCTGGTTAAGATCTTAGAATAATGGGTACAATTTAGGAGTACCCACCACCCTGTAATAGTGGGATAATAGGAATATAAGAGGACCCTAATATGATCCTTCTTATCCCTTATAGTCACTATTATTTGGTGGGGGGTCCACCTAAGGTATAATAGTCCTTGTTGTGGGTGTTTCTTGGGCCTGAGGGATCCGGCTCGCGTCTCGGGGCTCTCAGTTGTCGGTTCGAGGATGTAAAAAAGTGGGAGGGAAGTTATGCAGGGGCCCTGAAGGGGGTGATAACGTCTAGGCTTGAGGGCCTAGAGAAGTACCAATAATCAGGTAGCAACAACCCGCAATTAAACGGAAGCTGGGTTTAGATGGGAGAGTATAGGGATTGTAATGTAGGAGAAGCCAGATAACTACCAATATCATTTTGAGGCACACATGAAGTGCCAGCACCCCAGTTTTACAACAAATTTAAGCCCAAAATATTTGTAGTTATGCAGGTCCCTACATTGCCCCCCTTTTTCAAGCCATCACACGAGTTCTAGCCCTAGAGCCGGCGGAATCTTTCGCGGCGGTAGCTTACCAGATCACCTTAGCTGGGCGGCGTTGAACCCATAACCCACACGGAAACTGACCCACACTGAAATTGAAAGATCATCTCAGAAACACAAAAGCCCTCGACGCCCCGAACGCGAAGAACACAAGCCCTACAATGCTTACTGGCGACCAGTAGAGAAGAGGGCAATACACTATAATGGGATTATATAGATATATATATATATGTATATTCCCTTATTCCGTGCTAACCTCCGATAAGACAGTGTTACCGAACGACTTACGTACTTTTTGACTACCCCAGGCCCCCCGGGGCCCACAATCAATAACAGCAACAAACAGAACAAGAACAATAACATTAAGAAGAATAAGGCCAATCGTAACGGGAGCAATGAGGTCAATACTGACAACCACAATACTTATGATGACAATTTTATTTTGAATAAACACCAGTACAAACATTCACAATATTTGTTAGGACCATCGAGACTACGCCAAGGAGGACAAGATGGGTCGCAATAATGTTCTATCCGCATTAAAAAACCCCAAACCCCTAAACCAACCCCTAAACCCCATAATCCTTCTTTCCTGTTCACCGAGCAGCCCCTGCGAGCCGCTCCCTCCTGGCTTCACGTCCTCCGCAAGAGCGGGTTGCGCCGTACCTCCTGTGCCTCCATCCTGCAAAGGGGCGAGGGTTAGGGTTTGAGGCTTCGGTAAAGGGATGGATAGGAATATCTAGAGATATATATGGCGGTATATAATATAGGAATGTTTAGGACATATATGGATATGTAGGAACAACAGGGAATCAACATGGAAAACCGAATAGGCAACGAAATGGAAAGTGACATTGCGTATGTGTAGGGCTTAGAGGGTCAGGGGAACAGCAATTAAGGAAAAGGCGCATCACCCCAGGCATTGGTCAGGTCCCTTCAGGGACGTAAGCTCCCAAGCAACAGCAGCACTGACCAACAGCAAAACGTGTTGCGCCTGCACCACCCCAGCTGGTGGGTTGGACTGATGCGAGACCTTGATGCATGGCAACTTCGCAAGTCTCAACGTTCTCTCGGCGGAGTTTTTTTTGCAAAGGGGTGGCTCGTTTTTTTTGGCAAAGGTTTGGCTCGTTCCCTTTTGGTCTTCGCCCGCTTCAAATGCTGTAAATTCAGCGTTCGCTGGTCTTGGAACGTGTCAAAGGTGCAAATTACACCATTTGCTGGCTTTGGAACAGTTCAAACGCTGCAAATTACAGGGCCTGCTGGTTTTGGAACGTTTCAAATGCTGCAAATTACAGCACTTGCTGGCCTTGGAACTGCAATTACAGTATCTGCTGGTTTTGGAACGCTTCAAATGCTACAAGTTATAGAGTATGCTGGTTTTGGAACGCTTTAAACGCTGTAAAATACGGTATCTGCTGGTCTTCGAAGATTTCAGATGCTGTAAATAAATGACAACGTCTGCTGGTCTTGGAAAGCTTTACATGCTGTAATTTGTGGCGTATGCTGGTTTTGGAATGTTTCAACAGCTGCAAAACATTATCTGCTGGTCTTGGAATGCTTTACAAGCTGTAAATTTTGGCGTTTGCTGGTCTTGGAACATAGCAAACTCTGCAAATTACAGCGCTTGTTGGTTTTGGTCGCTTCAAATGCTGCAAATAACAGTGCCCGCTGGTCTTGGAAAATTTTGCATGCTGTAGTTTACAACATATGCAGGCTTTGCAACGTTCCACTCCTTCAACTAGTTCCCAGAAACAGAATTGGGGTCTGGAACTCGGCACGATTAAAGCTTAGGTGCGGGCGTGATGTTTCCAGCGTACTTGCTGGTTGATACGGAAGGATGGAACTGAACAGGAATCACCATATCATTGTGGATTCTATAGCAACTATTCCTAAGATCCATTCCCTCGTTACAGTAAGAACCTGGTGTATGATATATTCTGAAAATATCATGCGCGAACAAGGTAAGCCGCACAACCTTCCCTTAGTACGAACCTGGTGATGGCATGATTCTTTTTGTTGTTGCATACATGGGTGGCCTTAAATAGCGGGGGAGTGGCGCGCGCAGCCCCCCAACTTGCAAACGAAATGATCCGCACAGCTTTCCTTTCCTGCAAACATGGTGATGACATGTTGCTGCCTTTTTATTGCAAGCATGGATGGTTTTGAAACAACGGAGGGGCGCAGCCCCTCCCTCCATTTGCAAACAGCATGATCCGCACGACTTTCCTTTACTTCAAACATGGTGATGACATAGTTTTCTTTATCGGAAGCATGGATGGTTTTAAAACAGCGCCGTGGTGGGGGGAGCGCAGCCCCCCTCCATTTGCAAACAACATGATCCGCACAAATTTCCTTTCCTGCAAACATGGTGATGACATGACATTTTCTATTGGAAGCATGAATGGTTTTAAAACAGCGGGGGGGTTAGGGGGTTGCAGCCCCCGCAGTTGCAAACAAAATGATCCGCGCAGCTTTCGTTTCCTGCAGACATGGTGATGACATTGTTCCCCACCCTCCAATGAGGTTGGTAGATTTTAAAGTCTATTTTGTTTTCGCCCCCCACCCGGAGCCTGACTGCAGTGCTCAATGGCAACGTATTCTTGCAGTGCCCAACCGAAGACTAGCCCTGCAGTGCCCAACCACCAACCGCAGAACATCCCTGCAGTGCCCAACCACCAAGTATCCCTGCAGTAACCTCCACGTATCTCTGCAGTGCCGAACCACCAAGGATCCCTGCAACGCCCAACCGCAGAAGATCCCTGTAGTGCCCAACTTGCAAATCTCCCAGCAGTGCCCAACCACAGAGTATCCCTGTAGTGCCCAACCGCCAAATATCCTTGCAATGCCCAACCGCAAAGTGTCCCTGCAGTGCCCAACCGCCAAGTATCCTTTCAATGCCTTGCAGTGCTGAAAATATTCCTGCAGTGCCCAACCGCAGACTATCCCTGCAGTGGCCAACCACCAAGTATCCCTGCAGTGTCCAAAAAGCAAGTATCCTTGCAGTACCCAGCCGCAAAGTATCCCTGCAGTGCCCAACCGCAGAGTACCCCACCAAGTAAATGTTCTCGCGCCCAATCCTCCAAGAAACATACATTTCTTGTGCAATAACGGCTCTAGGGTGGGGATGCTCAAAGTAAATATTTCTTGTTTTACTGGAAACATGATGGTTTTAAAGCAGCGTGGGGGGGTGGGTTGGGGGGGCGCAACCCCCCAATTGAAAACAAAATGATCCAAAAACCTTTCCTTTCCCGCAAACACGGTGATGACATGTTGCTTTTTTATTGGAAGTACAGATGGCCCAAAAGGCTCCCAGGGTAACAGCGAGCGAAGGCAGTTACGAGGATTGCGACCCCGACCCCCACATTCCCTGTGACTGTTGACATGTTTCAAACTCCAAGAGGATCCGACGGTCTAAAAGCAATGGCAGATACGAGGATCGCAACCCCGAGCCCCACGAGGTTTGTGACTGCTGACATTGTTAAAAATCCAAGAGGATCCGAGGGTCTAAACGCAACAATGGCCGGTTCGGGGTTTAGGGTTACACCTTGGTGTAGTAGAGAATGAAAGAATGGGTTTAAGGGCTATAATTTGGGATCAAATGATAAGGGCTAAGGCCCATTCCTCCCAATTGCTTGAGTCCAGCCGTCCATCTTTGGCAGCACAAGAGGCTGCTACCCCAATCCGACCCACATATGCCGCCAGGACTAGTGGGGATGGAGGAAATCTTGCAACATCTTGTATACCAAAGACATTGGGCATTACGACAATCTGAAATTTGCATCTAGGACCAGAGGAACGACCGGACCACGGCACCAAAGACCGGGGACCACAGGACTACCAGACCAGAAGACCACAGGACCACCGGACCAGAGCCAGGGGACCAGAGCACCGCGGGACCAGAAGACTAGAAAACCATGGGACCGAAGGACCACATGACCACCAGGACTGAGCCACATTGGAATGCTTCAAACGCTGCAAATTACAGCGCCTGCTGGTTTTCGAACGTCTCAGCATTTGCTGGTCTTGGAACATCTTAAATGCTGCAATTACCTCATCTGCTGGTCTTGGAACATACTCAATGCTGCAAATTACAGTATCTACTGGTCTTGGAACGCTCAAATGCAGTAAATTACACCATATGCTGGTCTTGGAACATGCAAATGCTGCGAATTACGATATTTCAAAAGGACTGGTGGACCACAGGACCATCGGACCAACGCCACACCTTTACAACAAAAAACACGGAACCCTTTCGCTTTCGCATGCCAAAAAGAGAGAGGCCTGGAAATCAAGAGTTGCAAGCATCCTGCTCGGAACAGTTGAGTCTCTGAATGGCACAGTGCACCGAGGAGGGTCAGCTAGGTGTTAGGAAAGATGGCATCGCGTCAGCTGCATGCCCTTGTTTGCATGGGGAACCCAGCCATCAAGCTGCACAGCCCTTCCCAAATTATTCCTGAATGCAAAGCAAAAAGGAATGGCTTCGCGCCTGCGCTGTGCAGAGCACAAACAGCTTGCAGAACGTGCGGAGGTGTGGAAAGAAGTTGTCTCTCTCTCTCTCTCTCTCCACCGTGTCCAAACAACTTGATGAGTATGTCTCGGCAGGCGTGCGCAAAGCACATTGCAGTGGTATCCTGAAGCCCATGACCTCCCAGTGTGCACACAAACAAGTGGCAAAACCATGGGAACTTGGATGCTGAATCAGGAGCCTTTCCTATGGGAAGAAATGAGTAGGCCTGACATTATTAGGGATTTGACTCGGGACCTCCAAGTCTAATTATTCCTTGCCCTCTTGGTTGCTTCACTCATCCAAAGGGGTTGCTCAGCATTGGCCAAACTCAATTTTCCAACTCAAGCGGAGACCATCCTACACTCAGAGTAACTTTTCCCGCCATGGCTCAATCCGAACACCACCCAACCTCCAAATGACTTCTCTGATGCAGGAGGGGTCGAAGCTCGAGAATACTCATCTAACACATCTAGTAACCTAGTATCCCCCTTAATGAAGCCTGTAATGGAAACCCTAAATAGACCCCTTTATAACCACTTCACGGAGCTACTACTACTACTACTGCTACTGCTACTACTACTACTACTACTACTACTCTATTACTACTACTACTACTACTACTACTACTAGTACTAGTACTACTACTACTACTACGACTACTACTACTACTACTACTCATATGCCAATGTGTCAAGGGCCTGGTTCAGAAAACCCCAGACCAAAGGATGCCTTTTCGGAGCCTGAGACCAAATTCCACGCCCAAGAGGAGCAGGAAGCTGGTTTAGGCTAAGGGTTCAGGGCTTACATAGGATTCCAGCACATGGAACGAGAAACTACAAGTCCCGAACCCCTACTTTCAATTTGCTCTTGTGTATAAGTGAGATGTGAACCATCTTTGGGAAAATGACATGTTATCTCGAGAGCCTAAACCCAAACCTCGAACCCCCAAATCCGGAAACACACTAAACCCAGCCCGAATCCCGAAACGCTAAACCCTAAACCCAAGCCCAAAATCCCCAGGCAGTCAAGTGGCAGATCTGGCAAAAGCACTGCCCGCACCCAAGCCAATGTTTTGCCGCCTGCACAAAACGTGTATATATACATATTTATACGGTCTAGGGTTTAAGGTTAGCAGGGAATAAAGGAACATAGTATACTAGAGTTTAGGGTTTAGGGTTGGCAATAAGGGACTATATTGTATAGTACAAGGACATCTTCCCTTATTCCCCACCAAGCGCCAGTAAGTTACAATAACATGCAATCTACTATAAATGGAGATTGAAATGGACAATGAAATGGAAACTAGGGTCAAATTATATACACGAGCTTTGGCAGTCAGAGGCTTGGCGACCCGACAGGGGGATGAGAATGAAATTATAGGGTTCCTCTGGTGCCTGTGGAACAACCTGAGACATCTCCACTTGAGATGTAAAAGTTTTAGCGAAGGCTTGTCAAACTCGTGACAGGAGTTTCAAGGCATGCTTGCGGCAGGACGCAGAATCCAAGACTTGGAAGCCACAAGTCTCAGGGTTTAGCGAAGGCTTACTTTAGGAGACCGCCTGTTTTAGGATCTGCTATGATGTAAATCCGAACAGGACACTGCAGAACAGAAGATCTTATGGGTCCAAGACAGGGCTTCCGGCACTTGGCTGATTCTGACTATTCCTAATCCCCAATGTTAACCTTCCCCACTCCCCTACGACTAACTATTCCCACTGGATTCTAGTATACTTCAATGGTGTTATTTAATACTATGAGGTGGGGGGATTAAGCGTGAGGGGAGGGGACTATGACTTGGCCGAAGGCCCGCTAGCTAGGCTCGACTCTCTCAGTGCGGGGCCCGTGAAACACGTAGCTTTGGTTTGCAGAGAATGAAGGAATGGACAAGAGCATGGAAACTACTATATTACTGGCTATGTTTAAGGACTACTATAATGATGCATGCTTCTATTCCTTCCCATTTCGAGGTAAGAACAGGAGCCACAACAACGCACACATCTTTTCAGTGATATTATGAAAGGCTCAAGTCACCACGTCAGGTCTCCTTCCAGACAGACGCCGCGTTACAGTGGGGTTGGTAGAAACGTGATGGCGCCCGAGGGTTGCAGGAACTGGTTCTTCTCCACTCAAGGATCAGCACTTGGAGTCAAGAAGAAAGCATTTCCTGAGGAAGGCAGCCGACAAAGAATCTAGGGTTTAGGGTTCATGGAAATAAAATGGAAACTACTATAGTATATTCGGGCTATATTGGGATAATGGAAAATCAAATGGAAACTACTATTTAGGGTTGAGGGTTGAAGGAAGTTGAAGCGGGTGAGCTCAGGGATGTTTCGTCACCAGAAGGGCAAGGTGGACTTCGAAGCCCTATGATCGACAAGTCTCAGGAGCCTTCTCTCTCTCTCTCTCTCTCTCTCGCACCGGCGTTCCTGATGGTCAGGAGCCTTCAACTACATGGACCCTTTCTGTTAAGTCCGCTCCCTACAGATCGCTGAGCCTTGCAACTACAACCCAGTCTCAACAGGCCGAAAATGTCGGGGTGCTGAGGATGACTTCAAAAACCTTAGCTTTGGGAACGTGCATCTTCATCGGAAGCCTTCTCTAAACTTGTTGTATGCTCTCCTAAAGACTACCCTGTCATAACAAGTCATAACGATATATCTGCCATCACATGAATTATAGTCTAAACACCTAGTATCCTGCAATGCTCCCCTATATAATCCACGATATAACCCCCTTTAAGGACTTTAGACTATAGTACACATGTAGTGAGTCATGTTTTCTCACAGTCTGGCTTGTCATTCCCTAAGCCCTTAACCTACCTCCAGTGGGTTGCACGAATTAGGGTTTAGGGCAACTTGAAACTCCGAGCCCTGAATCATAAGGTAGTTCCCATTTGCTTTTGCACTCCTCCATATACCCCTAAATGAAACACACACACATATATATATATATGGAACCCCCCCCACCCCATTGACCAAGGTTTTCTTCAATAATCTCTGCTCAGGTACGCCACCTTTGATGCATCTTGGGTCAGGGTCATGTCTTGGTAAGGGTCTGCCAATTATTTTTAATAATGGTCTGATAAAGCACCAAAATTCATTGAACATATTGGCCTCTGCTGGGACCAGCCCAAAATCTAAGAAAATCCAAAAATTCGTGGAAAACATTGGCCAGGCCAATGTTTTCCATGAATTCCTGTGAAAAAACAATGGAAAACATTGGCCTGGCCAATGTTTTCCATGAATTTATGGTTTTCCAAACAATCTCCTGGGACCAGCCCAGATTCTAGGAAAATCCAAAAATTCATGGAAAACATTGGCCTGGCCAATGTTTTCCATGAATTCCTTTGAAAAAAACAATGGAAAACATTGGCCTGGCTAATGTTTTCCATGAATT
>CAJNIZ010007781.1:60973-90522 GCA_905231905.1 Symbiodinium pilosum
TTAGCTGGAGCAAAGCCACCTCCAAAACTAGAATTCCAGTATTCCACGATTTCTTTTGACTCAACTGGAATTTAAAAGGAATTCATCCAGAAAACCTTGGTCAATGGGGGGGGGGTAGCATGTATATATATATATATGCCTTGAACCCTGCACCTCTAAAGGGTGGGTTGGAAAAATATTGTGGTTTAGTGTTTGGGGCTTGTAGATAAGTCATATGGAAAACCAAGTAAGAAGCCCTCGGAGCGTGCCCCCAACTCCTCGAATCAAGTGAGTTATAGTCTAAACTCCTTAAAGGGGGTTCTATAGGGGATTATATAAGGGAATACTATAGGGGATAGTAAAGGAGATACTAGGAGCTCAGACTGTAGCTCACGCCATCATATATCTCCACCTGTTCTGGGTTGCTGTTAGGGAACTTGTTTTCACTTGCAACTATATCAAAAATCGGGGAAAACATCCCATTTGCTTTAAGCCCATACTATGGTAGCTGGATTTAACTTCCTCCATGGCCCCCTGCCCTATATCCTAAACCCTTAAAACCCAAGGTTTTGGCTGGTTCAGACATTCTGCAAGACGTCATTTACATCCGCGCGAAGCTGTTGTCAAGGGATCTTACAAGGTTTTAGTTTTAAAGCTATAGATTGGGTAACGGTCTATACTAGGGGTCTATGCATTCATATTCTGAAGATATTGACATATCATCCAACTGTTGCTGAGTGGGGGCAGTACGCAAGCTTCAGAGTAGCTTTCTCCGACCCACATTGGAAGTTTCGTGCGCAAATGGGTATGTATTCACCCCAGAATCGCCTTTATACTCCCCAGATATTCCTGAGGTCCTTTGAAAGCCCTTATGCTACGAAATCATCCCACCCTAAACCCTAAACCCTAAGACTTGCTGAGTCGTGGACCCCGGCTTTGGGTCCAGGTTCCCAGACGTACGGCCAGGCGAAGACCCGGTGGAAGCTACGCTTTGCCGGTGGCCCGAAGACCTGGCGGATTCACCGGCTTTAGGGTTCAGGGTTTAGGGTTCAGGGTCTGGGGTTCAGGGTTAAGGTGCAGGGTTCAGGGTTTGGGGTTTAAGGTTTAGGGCTCAGGGTTCAGGGTTTGGGTTTCAGGTTCAAGGTGTAGGTACCTTTTGTAGGGGTCCGTATGATAAGGAACAGAGAATATTGGGATACATATCCGGGGTCCCCCTATTTAGCGGAAATTACCACCTGCACAGCTTGCGCCCTAGACCCTCAACCCTAAAACCCCAAACCCTAAAACTCTAAAACCCAAACCCCACACCCCAAAAATCCCTAAACATTTAACAGCCTAAACCCTAAAACCCTGAAATCCAAATTGCGCCGTTCAGTTTGGCTTGTTTCGCACCGTGCTGGCTCGGGCCTCCTTCCTGTCTTTGTAGAGCTTTTCGGGTTTGTGGCTTGGAGTTTTTTCGGTTTCGGGTTTAGAGTTTGTAGGGTGTAGGGTTTTAGGGTTAAGGGTTTTAGGGTGTAGGGCCTTCAGGCTTAAGAGTGCTGGTGTTTGGAAAGGTTCCTAGGGCGCAAGCTTACTCGCTGAAAAGCCTTCAGGCCTTGCACTCCAGGCTCCCTGTATGTTTGGACACTTGGGCTTAGTAGGCTCGGGGATTGGAGTGGTTAAGGGGTTGAGGTTCAGGGGTGTTTGAAAGCTTTATTTAGATGCGTGACCCTCAAACGCCTCTTCAAGCCACTCGCAGCATGTTCGGCAACTCTCGAACCTGCTTATGACACTGCCAAGCATGCTGGATACCTAGATATGAGATGAGCCTTGCAGAAGCCTTCAGAAACCACAAAACTGACAAGAGACAATAATATGGCATCTTCCGCAAGATACTTCAAAGTTTTGCAGGGACCCCAAAAAGGGCCCTCTCCCCTAATTTGGGAAACCCTTATATTGACAAACCACCTTGCCCCTGGCCTCACATAGTCAGGCCTCGCCCTCTGCTCCGCAGAGCACGGGCAACATTGGAAAGGCATGGAATCAGGTCATGATGCCCAGCTACTCATCAACCAGCCCAAAGAAGCTTGTGGTGAGTTTCCACGGCTCAGCTCTAAGAATGTTCAAGCCCCACACCCCCTAGTATTACTCTAGTATCAAGTATCTCCAATAAATAAATACATAAATATATATACATATATACACCACATATATAACATACCAAAGCATTTAGCTGCAGTTGCTTCACCTCTCTCTTGGTTCTAGGAGCCCTTGAGGCTCCTAAAGCCTTCGAGTTGACCAAACCATGATACCATGATATCTCCTGGGAGCCTATCACAAGCTAGTACACGCATGCATGAAAGGGAAGGCCTGGTGCACTCCAGAGAACTGCCCCTTTTTGAGCCTCTTACAGCTGTGGATGCCGGCCAGAATTGTGGACTCGCAGTGGTTGCTGTCGTCGCCCGTTCGTGGTGGTGGTGCTGGTGCTGGTGGTGCTGGTGCTGGTGGTGGTGCTGGTGCTGGTGCTGGTGGTGCTGGTGGGGGTGGGGGCGGTGATGGTGGTGGTGGTGGTGGTGGTGGTGGTGGTGGTGGTGGGGGCGGTGATGGTGGTGGCGTTGGTGGCGGCCGTCCTAGCCACATGTCCACCACCACTACCTGCACGTAAGTGCTACTGCTCCTGTTGATACAGTGCCTCTTGAGCCCAAAGCTCTAGCCATCAAAAACCGTGGACGCAATGCCTTTCTTGTCAGCATTGCCACCCGTCATCAATACCATTTCCTGTCTTCGTAGCAATACCACGATGGAAAACCTGAAGCCCTGAAATTCACTAGGCTTTCGGATCTTGCCTGAAGCTCCTCTGGGGGCGGCCTCCACCACATGTCACGGTGACAGGTATACATTTCTTCAGAATGAGGGGCAGTCATGAACACGCAGGTGTACCAGTACTTGTTGTGCTGTCAACAATATCACCAGGGGCAGCAGCAGCAGCACTGGTAGATGAGGCGGTAGACTAGCATTTAGGCAGACGCATCAACAGCAAAGATCCACACTAAAGGTCAATCTGAATCTTCTTATCCAGTTGACAAAGTTGGCACAAAGGAGTCTGCCGACGCGTTGAAGCCCATGGAGCATGGGCTGAGCAGGTCTGGTTCCCGGATGGCTTGAATTGCCAGAGCCATCATCGATGTTTTGATGTCCTGTCTGAGTCATACTAGACTATGCAGCTTAACATGCGCTCTAGGCAGGACAGTTATACAGTATAGGACTGCTTTATCTAGTGGTCGACACTTCGCGTAGGTCCTGGCCTTTGACAGAAAGGCTGCTTCCTTCACAGCATGCAGGGCCTCCCTACTGAAGGCAAGGTCTGTGTCAACTCAAAGTTTCTTGTCCTCCAGATTCACCAGCTTTCGCTTGCAGCAGGCAACTAAAGGCCAGAGTGTTTAAGGAACTCGCTCTGTCAGATACAGCCGCAGATAGCCTACCATGGTGTTTACCTATTGCCACTGGCCAGCTCGGATATCTGTGGCCTTGGGTTCCAACCTTCAACTCAGCCAATGCATGGATAATTCAATGTGATTTAAGTTATGGGGGAATCCCGAAGAATGGGTCCCGCATGTCTGAATGCCCACCAAGTCACTACATGCCGAAAAACCCTGCGCCCATGTGCTCCCATTCCAGTTCTGTCTAGGGAGATGCTGCAACTTCAGTACAGCGCCAGATCAAGGGGAACAAGGACAGCATGTACGATTTGGGGTTTAGGACCTAGCCAATAAACTTCTCACCCAGCGATTCAGGTTCATCTATATTAGATCTTGTTTCCTCCATACAGCTGGATGTGATTTCAAACCCTAAACCGCTGTGAACGCCTACAGGTCACAACTCTGTGGTGAAGCTCCTGCCTTTCAAGCCCTGAGTTCGGAAAGCCCTCCCCCCCCAGTGTCCGAACTGTAGTTTTACTGGGTGGTACAACCTATTTGTGAATAGGTTCCATTGTACAGCACTACGAAATTATTTACCATTCAAAGTGCCACCAGGGATACGGCCCTCCTTACACCCCAAGCCCTAAAACCTAGATGATTGTTGCAGGGTTCGGGCTTGCCAACATTCCTGGGCCCTCAAGATTCAAAGCCAAGGCGCAGCAGTTCTGCCAGGGAGTCTAAGAGCCTTGGAGAGCTTGTTTGAGTTTAGGGTTTAGAATTTGGTTTAGGGTTTAAGGTTTAGAGTTTGGTTTAATGTTTAGGGTTTAGAGTTTGGTTTAATGTTTAGGGTTTAGGGTTTGGTTTAAGGTTCAGGGTTTGAGGTTAGGGTTTCGGTTCAGGATGAAGGGTGTAGGATTAATATGTTCATCGGACCCTATACCTACCTCAGCCTACTAGGGCTGGTGACTATAACAGGGGAACGCAAAAGGCTGAATAATTCTGCTACTTTGGGGTTTATATCCACCCTAAAGTGGATAAAATATGACTTTGGGCATATTACAATGAAACCCCCATATACTATCTACTGAAGGGGGACTATATCTGAGGTGGCCTTTACCATCAGTATACAAGGATCTAGGACCACAATGCTGGTGAGCATTTTGGCCGCCACGCCTTTCCCTTTCTCAAATGCTGTGATACGCACATGACCCCAACCAATTCTACTCAACCCCAGACAATACCCAGCCTCAAATACGGCGGGCACAAAAGATGTGGTGAACGAGCATGTATCTATTTGAGCCTGATTTGGGGCTGCCCAGCGTTGGCCTCTGGATGGTATAGGGTCCTATGAATATGAGCATGCCGGAAAAATGGGATACTCTTAGAGACCCTTGACCCAATATAGAGCTAGGAACTCCCGAAAAAGGACCCTCGATGTTTGGAAACCCCTAAATTTGGATTCAGAAGTTCTTACGAAGCTTTTGTAAGGGCACCTTGGAGAAGCAGCCAGATAGGAGAGGTAGAACGTTCTTACGGGGGTGTTTGGGTTCAGGGCGGAAGCGGAACCCTAAAGTTAATGTATGGATACTGCAAGGTCGTGGGTACTTACCTGCAGTTTTAGCGTGAAGGGGGGGGCAACTCTAGCTAGAGTTGTATGTGAATCAAACCAGATCAGAACGTCGTCTTGAACATGCAATTCCTAGCTACAAACCCAGGTAGACATGCCCTGGAAATTTAAGCAGGGGTCTCAAACTCAGTGTCCAAGTTGTGGGCTTCCTGTAATCAGGCTTCCCTCAATTTGTGGAGGAATTATGGACTTCTTCAATCGGCGAAGGCCCTTTCAGTCGTAGGCTTAAAGTTTTTCAAGATGCCAGGTCGCTCGGGTTAGGAAGAGCTGACAGATTAGGCCTAAATCTTGGGGTACCAGGTCTAACAGCGCCATGCCGGCTACAGCGGTTTCCGGAACTTCATGGAGGGAGTCGTGAAAGTTATGGTCCTGTTGAGCAGCGCGGTGATAGGCGCTTTTTTGATGGGGAACCCCCAACAGCACGATTTTGACAACCCCATGTGGATAAAACATCAGGAAGCACCACTGAAACGTAGTACCTCATAGATCCTTCTATCGACTCAAGTCAGAATGCTAACAAAATGCTAGCCATACTACCAATACTGATAAGAGGACAGCCCTGAAGACTAAACTTTCAAAGACCTGAAGCTTAAACAGCAGCTGGGCGAAAGATGCAATTGCTGTATGGGTGCCGGGCTCAGGGTTTGTAACAGGAATAGCACTTACGTTCTTAATGAATCGTAGATTATAGAACCAGTAATCGTAACTATGATTCATAGCTGTGGTGATTATAGTAGGGGTTCTGAGATCCAAGTTTCTGGATTGTTTCGGACACCATTTCTTGAATCACTCAATGGAAACTCCAAGTCTTTTAGACCTCAACATTTGCTGCCTTAGACCTCTGCAAAAAGCCTCCCCAAAATCCGCAACCCTGACCTGACCTGCAAGTTTGACACATGCAGTCTGTGCATGGGATGACCTCTGGGTTTCGGCCCAGCAGTTTTGGCTTATCTCCGTAGCAAAATTGACGGGCTCTGCGGTGACTGCATGCCTTGGGAACTACTCAAGAAATTTTTACCAATGATGATCATAACACAATTTCCGAGATCCCTGAAGGTAGTCAACACAAACTGGCCCAAAAACACCTTGACATCCCTGCTTTTGAGCTGCTGCTCCCGCTTAGCAAGTTTCTTGTCTAAGCTCCTTGAATTCTTCGTTCCATACCTCCGCATCCCATAGCTTACTGCTGGCTAGTAGGTAACAAGGTAATATACTTCCCCATACCACCCATATATAATGTATTTTCTTCTTCCCTGCTAACCCTCAATCCTAAACCTATATGTATAGATATATATGTATATATATTCCCTTATTGCTTGCTAACCCCCTGTAAGATATGCACCCTTTCCCAAGCTCAGCTATCCATCCGTCCAGGCACCCGCCCTCGAGGTCGAAGAGGAACTGAGTGTCAACCTCAATGCAGCTTAGCATCCTACCAAAAGTTAACTTTTAGGTAAGTTAACCCTAAACCTAGGGGAGCCCCTAAAAGGTGAGGGTGTAAGGTCCTAGCTAGGTGTCAAGGAATTACTTCTGGTAAGCCGGGAATGGAGGCAGGGACATGCAGATGGAAACTATTTTTCTATTGTGGACTACATGGGGACTACCATAAGGGATCATCCCTTCATTCCTTGCCAACCAGAGGTAAATCTAAAGTTCATAGGTCGGCTGGAGGAACAGGTGAAATAGCCATTCAGCCATGCAATCATATAATACAAGGCTTAATTCAAATCGTTCTCAGATCCTTCCATGAACTTTTGAAAGTAAGTCATTTTCACATCTTTTTTTGTTTCCTTCGGGCTTGGGGCTTAACCAAGGGGTAGCCAAAAGGGATGCTGCTGACTCAGTCTCAGCGCCCTGCAGGTCCCTGTGAAGGTTAAGCAGCAGCTCACAATGACCCTTTTAGAACCTTGAGTGTAAGGCTTAGGGTTCAGGGTTGCGGGGAACACCTCCCTAATAGTAAGCCACCCCACCTGGCTAATAGCAAGCCCTTCCAACATGATACTATCAGTCAACAATAATTTAGGAACCTTCATTGTTTTGGGTGGGTGACATGTCCATACTTGAACACAAGTATTGACCTAGTCCTTGCAGGTTTGAGACGCAACCTGTGGATCCTTCAGTGGGAGCCGCAAGGCTCACGGTATCGTGCATGAAAAAACTTCAGGGGCCTAAGTGGTGCAGGATGTCGAGGGTATATTGCTGATATTATCGCTAATACTATTACTATGTTTATTACCGTTATTACTTCTACTCTTAGCATTATTACTATTATTGTTCTTATTGTTATTATTATCACTACTTATCTCTATTTCGAGCACGTTAGCTTCCAAATGGGTATGCCAGCTGTCAGCATCCAGGCAGCATTTTGCTGCCCACCGCCGCAAGTGGCCCGAAAATCCCAATCCCTGCGTAGACCGCTACTTAGGCTACGCACATGCCCAAGCCCGCGAGAAACCGAGGGCCACAGACCCAAAAGCCAGAGCAACATATTGGGTCTTAACCTAGCCTAATCACATGTCCTTGTGAAGCGGGAGCCCCAAAGTCGCACGGTAGCCGCAGAACTTTTCACCTTGGGCCCTGTGCCCGCGGGTCTCGCCACGAGGCATGGCCCTTGGAGTGCGCATAGTATGGGCGACCATCCGGGCCTGGGAGCAGCATCGTGATTTGGAGTTCCATAGTGTGAGCGTTGTGGACGTAAGGTTAAGGTTTGATGTGAGGGAGGACGAGTGGGCGTCAGTGTTGCAAGATTGAAGTTATAAGATTCTGAGCCGGCAGAAAACTCCTTTGAGAGTCTATGCTGTCAGTGCCATGGCGTGATGTTTACATGAAAATCCAAAACACCAAGCTGTCGTCGTTGTGCTGAATTAAAAGCCTTTGTCCAGTCAGCCGACCAAAAAAATAAATGTCACACATCTTACTAGAGCTCTTGAATCTTGCCTGCAAGAGACCATACAGCCGCCTATGGCCTTTGGCCTACGCAGAACCCTAAAAGCCGTAGCTTCCAAAAGAAGATCGCCAAAGCAAGCTTACAAAATGCGGACCCTAAACCTTGAACCCCAAACCTCGGGCCACTCCGACTTGCAGCATAAAGGGGCTGTTATAACTCTGTGAGAACAGTTATTGTAATGGGGAATGACCGCCAGAAATCCTAGAGCCTAGTCGTATGTCAGGAGCCTTTCAACCAAGGAGCCCTCCAGATTTGGCAAGCTGAACGGTTTTTTGGCTGTAAGGTTTAGGGTTTAGGGTTTGAGGGAAGGGTCTTTGCCATTTACGAAAAAGCAGCCGCTCAACACATCTCCCCCAAATACAACGGCATGATTCCACATATGGGAGCTTCTCATAGAAAGGGACTAGCATTCACTTTTGACAAGACTATGAGGGGGGGGGCTGCCTGATATTGGGAGAAGAGTTTCTGTAGGGATCTAATAATTGCCAATATCATTCGAAGTCAATTTGAGGTACCCTATACCAAAATTACATAAGGAATCTGGGACAATCATATGTTGGTGTTTATAATGCTTGCTCACTCCAGACAAGCAGAGGCTGCCACTCTCTAGTGGGCCACACCAGCAGTCTAAGTCCGCCTCGGGAATTTGCGATAAGATGGAAATGCTGGATTTTTGGGCCGTTCCGAGGTTCAAGCGAGGAAAGACGTAGTTGTGGGTTGTTGCAAGATCAAAAAGGTTTCGCATTTTGGCATGCGCTATTGGTATGAAACATATGGGGTCCAGTTGAAAAAGCCACGCTGCGTGCGCAGTGTCACGCATTCTCGCATTTCACAGCAAAGGCATCTGACTTGTTGCTAGCCACTTTCCAAAGTTCCTCCAGCTACTCTCAACTTACTGGTGCTCAGTAGGGAATACATGAGCATGGTCGCTATATTCCTATAAAATACCAGTGGCCCCTTCTTCCCTACATCCCACTAAACAAAGTTTCTCAAACTAATCTCAAGGAGCATGGCTGAAACGTCTACTCTGCGGCTCAAAAAGATCGAAGCCGACGTTCGCGAAACACATTTCTCTACCGCCATACGGAATACTTGATATGAGAGGGGGTCGGGGGGGCGCTTCATATAAGGGGAGCCCTAAGCCGTAAATCCTAAATAGTAGTTTTCATCTTATTTTCCATTATCCCTCAATTATACCCCTATATCATACCCTAATCCGTAATATAGCCCCAATTAGGGGCCGGGATTGTTGCTCAATGATTCTGGCTGCGTCAACTTTAGGGTTTAGGCGAAGGCTTTCCAATATGGGGGTTTCCTAAAATTAGGGGTGCTTTTTTCGGGGCTCCCTATAATCAGGATTATAATATTATTGGATCCCCCTATTTTGGGAAACTACCATATACTAGGCTCACCAGTAACCAAGGACTCAAAAGGTCCGCCTTTCAACTTCGGATCACCAAAAAACGAAAAAAGGAATTACACAACACCCTAAGAACAAGTAAGGCGCTCTAGGATACTTGCGGTGCATGACTTGGGTTTTCTCCTAGCTAATCTTGTTGGTGCTTAGTAGGGAATAAAGGTCTATGGTCCCTATGTAATGAATTCCCTTGTAAAGCGGGTGAACCTTTATGGGCTGTGATGTTGTTAAGCGGCTGTCGGCCTTGAATGGAAAGGACAATAGAAACTCACTTTTTAGTGAGGATTATATGTAGGTTTCCTAGAATTGGGGGGGGTATTTTTTGGGGAGTCCCCATACTAAGGATTATCGTATTTTCGGGTCTATATCGGGGACATCCTGCTTTGGGAAATTACCATATAAGTACTACTAGAGGGATCCATTCCTTACTAAGAAGCAGTACGTCAAGGGTTGCTTTCAGGAAGCTTTCTGTGTGAGGTTTGGTGCTTGGCTTGGCTAAGGCTCATGGGACAAAATCAAGTGATGAGATACCACTAAACATTCAGCCTTCCCAACACCATGAAGAAAAATCTGGGAACAACCTGAACAACGTCGTGCTAGTCATTTAGCATGTGGATGCCAGGCCCTAGCTCCACCCAGCAAGTTTTTGATCGACATGTAGGACACACACAGCAACCATAGCCGCCGAGATTAAGAGGCTTCCTTTGTCTCAGAACAGCTGCGTGTAAGAAGCAAGGCAGTTCCACCAACCTACTGGGCTCCCAGAAAGCCTGTAGCCTGAATGGCAGAGTATCCAAAAAAAGGCGTAAAACAGGTAGACACTCGTTCTTCCCGAAGAAAACATTGCCACTAGGTCCTGGAGATTGACAATGCCACCTTGTGCAGTAGCAGTGAAGCCTGCCAAAGCCGGCAAAACATGCCCCTGCAGAACCAATGTGACAAAACCTAAGATGCAACTCAGCCAGCAAAACCAACGAATAACAAACAACGATTTCAGCTTGCAGACCCCTGATATTGCTGGTTGCTAGGATGAAAGGAATGGCAAAGACCATGGAAACTATGATTAATTTTGCTGGGGATTGCTCAGGGGCTGCTGTAAGGATCCATACCTTCATTCCTGACCAGCAGCCGATTAAGTGAACCCACCTCCGACACACCAAGGGTTTGCCTTCAGACGCGTCCATAGCTGAACCTTCTGCTCCTCGAAGAAGCCCTGGCAGCGGCTTGGTAAGGATTGGGGTTGTTGTCAGTGAACCTGAATCCATATGAATTAGAATTAATATGTCCTACAGAAATTAAGGGACCGTACGAAACAACCAAAAGGATCCCTATGTCCACCCTGAAGGGTTTCTTAACAAGGCAAATATTGGCAGTAGCTTATATAAGGAAATCCAACTATTTACTGCACATTCATCATTGCTTCAAGTTCCTGGACAGCAAGCCAGCTGAGGGCCCGAGTGTCTGTTTGTCTAGATTATAACTTCTCGTCTGGGGTCTGAAAAGGAGGGTAGATAGGGCCTGTCACGCTAGTGTTTGGCCCCGTTGTTTTCTGAGTTTTTCTGGTTTTCTTTTTCGCTCCGCGCTGTCAGGTTGACTTCGCCTGGAGCGTCGCTTTGGCGTGGGAGATTGGAAGGGTGGGGCGCTGTGTGTAGTGGAGGGGTTTGGGGGGGATAGCAGCGACGGTTTTTACCGCAAACAAGACTTCGCATTGTAATCAACCAGCGGCGAGTGCAACCAAACATAACATAAAGAGGACAAGGTTTTGTCATTCTTGGGATTTGTGTTGTGTGACCAACATCACACATTGCTGCAGCTATGGCTTGTGAGCAATGTTCGTATCTTGCAATGCCCGTTTGCTGCCTTCTAGTCCTCCATCGTGCTAGACGGTACTTGCCTGCAGAATTGCAGCATGAAGGAGCTGGAGGATTTTTTTTTTTTTTTTTTGGTGCTTTCCCGCTGCCAAACACATCAGGGATGGTCGCGCTGGAGGTGATGTGGCATGAGACTGGTCACAAGGCTCTTCCTTGGAATCGTTTGCAGATGCATGCACCTCTGATTTCGAAATCTAGCTGGCGACTGCGGCTACGCAATGGATGTCCCTATGCTTTTGCTCCTGCAATGGAAAATGCCAGCAACCACTACACTGACATGCTCACAGTGGCTTCCACATCATTTTGCTCGTTGGCACATACTTCATTGACCGCTGGCTGGAAGCCAAGGACCAGCGCGTGCCGCGGACGTGCATAGCAAGAAAGACGACGCAGTTTACTTACGCGCGCTGATGTGCATACAGGAGGTCGGAGTTGAACTCAAAGTCAGACATGAAGCTCAGCAAGGTGTGATGAAGCATTTCTGATTGGAGGACTTTGGCAACCTTCTCTTCAATTTGGCGCTGTTGCATCTTCGTTTTCGCCTATGGCTAAATATCACCGTGCAACCAGATGGGGGAGCCCTTCGTTTTGAGACTGATCTGACTGGTCAGGATAATGATTCTGAACTTTGTGTATTCTTTTTCTGTACAAGCATGCAGTACTGAAAGTCTGGCAGCGGCGGCGTACTCTGTGGGAATCGAGCGTTACAAAAAGCTATGCTGCTGGAAGATTCACCTCTTTACATGGCTTTTCGCACGTCTTGATCAACTCGCAATTATAATGGAGTGGTTTCCATTTTCTTTTCCATTATACCCAATATATCCCCAGTTAGAATGGAGTAGTTTCCATTTTCTATTTCGTTATACCCAATATATCCCCAGTAAATCCCCAATTAGGATGGAGTAGTTTCCGTTTTCTTTTTCCTTTCTACCCAATATATCCCCAATATATGTTCAGCTTCAGAATAGAGAGGGAGGACTTACGATGTGGGGTAGATCTCTTTCATAGAGCTGTGTTGGGGTAACTTGAGGGTTAAATTGAGGTTAGATAATGGAAAAGAAAATGGACACTACCATATTATAGTAGGGTGGGTGAAACATCAAGGCAGCTTTCTTACTTGCGGCTCGTCTTTCAGCTCTTGTTAACGATTAACGCTCAGGATTTGAGCCCGTGAAGAGTGTTTGGCCAGGATCTTTCCAAAGCCCCAAAGGGCCCAAGGCATGTGAGCCCTAGTCTAAACTCCGAGTATCCCCCTTAATAACACCTATAGTAGTCCCCTGTATAATCCCCTTCAAGGAGTTTAGACTATGTCTCATGTGAGTATTTGACTATGCATCAACCGGGGGCTCTATCTCTACTCGAAAAGTGAGCAACCAAACAGAAGCTGCACAGGACACTCACAGAGAGTGTGCTTCTCAGAGGACCGAAAACCAAGTCATAACCTTCATGCAGAATCAGGCCTCTGTAGGGTTTGCCAAGTAGTGGCGTCCGTTTTGGAGAACCTCCAAGGAATGGACGCTGATTGTTTGTGTTAGCAGGAAGTACATGGTAGCTGATCAAAATGTCAAGATGGTCGCTTGTATGAAACCGTCCCCTAAAGACACCAACTGTGAATCCTGAGGGGAATTAGTTCCCAGGACAGACCTGTAGCAACAGCCTTGCAGAGGAGATCCTTCCTATCTCTTCCTGCCTCTCCACTTCAATTCAAACTGCACAGAAATCTGTGGGCGGCATCGGGTATATCCTGGATGAAGGGTACATCTTTGAGCTCAGGAAGCACATATGTGATTCATGGGAGCCTCACCTAGAAGCCCTAGGCAAGAATTCGAGACACTGCCTGCTTAGGAGACACCCTAGAAAAGTTCTTTTCCTAATGATAAGATTGCTTCATGGATTGTCCCTGCGATATCCCTGCAAAGCGTCTAGCCCCAACTTGAAGCCTGAACTCATGATCCTTTTTCCTCCCTCCCCTCCGAAATAGAGGGCCGCTGGGGCATTCACGGATATTTCACATTTGTAAAAAGGACTGTGGCCGTGCGTGTAAGGAGTGTTTTCAGAAATATCCATATTGCTCCACTGTACAGTGCACATGCGAAACCTGAAGAGATCTTGGTTTGGAACCCATCACCCTGAGCACAGCCTCCAGGCAAAACCAAACAGTGAAAATTGACCACGCCCAAAACATGTAACCCCCTGAGAGTTTGGAGTACACATTCCTCAAGGACCTAAATACCTACAGCTTCATGGGTTAGATTCGGGGGAAATAACACCTAATTGGAGTTACGGGCTGGACCAATATACAGGCTGCGGGAATTCGGTACTCGCATCCCTCTACCAATGAAACGCTACACCCCCTTCCCCGGCTACATAACAGTACTGTTTCGGGAGGATCTAATAGTAGCGAGGCGCGGGCATTCTTGTTCCTAGGATCCTTAGGACACCAGGAATTACATAAAACAACTTTTTTGGTGTAACTTGTTCTGATAAGGAACTTAGGTCCCCCAAAAGGGGAAAGAAGCCCACTGCACTAAACCCTAAGCCCTAAAAGCCCAACACCCTAAACCCTGGTTTGAGAAGGAACTTGAGACCCCCAAAAGGGGGGAAAAGGGCCACCGCACTAAGCCCCAAGCCCCAAAACCTTAAACCCTAAAACCTACGCCCTGAAGCCTAAACTCTACGACACCCCAGATTGCTTCAGCCCAGCTACTCGCCGTAGACAAGGAAGTAAGGGGCACTCCCAATGCGAAGCCTGCTGCTTTGTGGACCCTGGGGTCAAAGGGTTTTGGGTGTAGGACTAAGGTTTAGGGTTTTGCGGTTTATGACTAAGGTTTAGGGTTTAGGTATAGTATACTATCTAGCCCCATGGACTCAATAGGGTCCCTGAAGGTACACCTAGTTGGTGCATCGACACATTCGTTCCCAAAGCTGTCAACATGTGTATCAGCGCACACGCCTTTCGGGCCCTCCATGCGCTTCCTCATGGCAGAAGAAGTGCAACCCTCAGTATGAGTAGGCTATGGCTGACATGGCACCCTTAATGGGCTTTCCATGTTCCGCTCTCTGCAAGCCCTCGGTGTCAGAAGTTCCCGAAAATTGCACCCAGCTTTCAGTCGAGCTTGAGGGGCCCTTCCCCTGGCATGAGCCTTCTTTCCCTAGCCTAGGCCCTACCTGTATGGACCACAGCCTGAGCCCTAGTTCACGTAACATACCTGTGTAGTAATGGTAATAGTAGTAGTAATGGTAATAGTAATAGTTTATGGCAATGATAACGAATGGTGGTAGTAACGGCTCTCGTGTGGATCAACATGAAGCTGAATAATACAGGTCCATGGAATCGCGAATTTGGATTTGCCTTAGGGGCAGGAGATGGGTAGGGATTAGGGTTTAGGGTTTCGAGGGGACCTGCAAACAGCTCTTGACTACTTGCTCGGTGTCTGCAGCTTCCAGGAATCTGTCAGGATATGCGCCCTCAAAACCTACTCGCATTGCCTATCATATTGCCTGCAGTACCTGTAGTCCCCATCTCCCAATCTAGTACTCTTGTATGGTAGGGGAATGTTATGAAGGGGGTGGGCAGGGGAAGGGATTAGTCTTCACAATCCTTGACAGGCCAGCTGACAGAATTATGAATCACAAAACCACCCGCCTCTTTACTAGCACCAACGGGTTCCCCCTTGGTAAGACTTACTTGGGGTCAATTCAGGCTGGCTGGCGTAGGGGGAATCTTAGGCGGGAAAGTATAGGGGTGGTGGTTATGAGAACCCGAAACCCTAAACCGTGTGGTGCAAGTTTCTTGGCAGGCCTGGGTGTCGGTGTCGACATAATATGCCTCAGTGGCCGGGATGAGGCTCAAACGGTGCCTGTGCATGAAAATCCGCAGGTTGTCTTTAATCCCCTCCACCTAAAACTACACCCCCCCCACCCCCCATTATGAAATCTTTCCATTGTGTGGTATATTATGATATCTTGGGGGTATTTAATATTAAGGGGGTCGGGGGTTAAATGTTAGGGCGAGGGGATTATCCTGCTAGAAGCAGCCCAACATAATACGGCTCCAAGAGGGCTACATACCTGCAATTTTTTTGCATTGTCAGGGCTTCGGAAATTAGCGTCTGTGCTTGTTCGAGAGGGTGATGCTCCGGTGATTGGATGCACTGGGAAAATGAAGGTACAATGTGCAAGGACTACATGGTAGCGTCCCAAATTGGGGGAACCCAACACGTAGACCCCAAATACTACAATCTCCATTGTAAAGACCCCCAGAAGGGTACCTTAATTTTGGAAAACCCCCATGAAGTGAGCAGGGGAGGAGGCTGCAAGTATTGAGGACCTGAGAGTCGTGCAGTTTTTCCAAAAAGAATTCAGGATACACTGGAATTTGCAGCACTTCTGACTGGTATTTAACTGGAACTAGACAGCTGGTCGGAAGGCCAAACCCTACTTGGAGGGACCCAGAAGTTTTGTAGTAGGTGTACGACTTTAAAAGGTGAGTATACGTAACGCCAACTCAACCTTTAACAACAGGTTACCTAACCATTACAAACACCAGCGCCCCAGGGTTCCACAAACTAAACTATATGGTAATTCCCCAACATAAGACCTCAATATAGACACCCAAAATACTATAGTCCTTATTATGGGGTCCCCAAAATGGTACCCGCAACTGTGGGAAACCCTTATATCCTCCAAGTCCAATGTCAGGTCAGGAGACACAGCCGCTGGCTGGATCGAAGTGTCGCTCCCAAGGAGCTGGAAGCGCCTCTTTGTCTGGGAGTTTCAGGGTTTATGGCCTGAGGTTTAGAGTTTGGGGTTTAGGTCTAGGGCGACCCTTTCCCCATCCATACAACACCCCCAGCCCTCTACTGTCAAATACTGCCCATGAATCCAACATGTTGTTATCACATCATGGAGACTGATTGATACTGCAATGGGGTGTTGTTTTAGTACAGGGGAAGAGGATTTGGGGCTTTAGGGTTGGAGGAATGGAAAGCCGAAAGCTTCGAGGCAACGCTTTCGGGAACTACCTATGAAAGACGCTCTCTGCAGAGTAACACTCGCGCCCCCTGCTTAGAATTTGAAACTTTGATTGGGCCGCACTCCGATTACTCTTTTCAAAATAACAGCCCGCAGAGAAGGCTGAGTTGAATAGATGCATCTGAGGCTCTCTTCGGGTGCCCCACTAGAAGACGGACTGATGGAGTTCACTGGGATTAGGGCCGGGATTGTGTGGGAATTATCTCAAGAACTTGAGAAGGGAGTTCCTCCTTTTAGCGTAAGCACGTAGGTGCTCAGCTCCGCACGGCAGACACGGAATACACACTGATAGGCGTGAATTAAGCAGTAACCCCACCCTCCCCAAAAGCAAAGAAACGCCCGGGGCCAACAGTTTTCCGAAGTCCGGCAGGCTGAAATGCTAAAGAAATGAGCCGCACAAACGGCGTCCTCATCTTGCGCGCCGTACTCGGCAATCCTTGGCAAAACTCAAACAGTCACCAAGGTTCTGGCTGTAAGTACCACAGCAAGCAGTACGCTTGCAAGGGATCATTTTCTTGCTATCATTCCATCTTGTGATGGCCTTTTCTAGAGAGAAAGCAGGTTCCCACGGTTCCCACACTCTCATCCAAACGATGCAGCTGCATTGAGGCTGCCTAGCGAAAACTAAGCTGCAAGAAGCCCACACATTGAATGTCTTGCTACAGGTCGGCGTCCCTTTCCTAAACTTGAGGGCTTTTATGGGAAAAAATCTGCAACTAGGTGTGCATAGGGTTTCCTAGTAAAAGTCGTATAAGGACTTCTTTAACATATGCTCATATTTCACTCCGCTCGGACCAAGATCTGAAGACTCCTGTCAACTTATACTGCAAAAGCTCCTGGAGCTTCCAGCGTGCACATACTCCCCTTCCCGTAACAGTGCCATAAAATGGTAATCCTATAGGGGGTTTTGTTGCAAAGTGGGTGTGGGGGTTGGTATATGCAGGGGAAGGGATTACGTTTTCGTTGTTTGCCCATTGGAAGTGCTTTTAGTGTGGAGGGCAAGTCAAAGCATGTAAGCTATGAACAACTTCACAAGCCCACAGTGCATTTTGAGGATGATGAGATTTTTGCGAAACGTGATGATGCAGCCCTGTCACGTGATTGAATACGCTTCCCCTGATTCAAAGAGCTGGAATCTACCACTCCTAGTCAGCTCCCTAAACCCTGGATGGTAGTTTTCATCTTCTTTTCCACCACCCCTATATAACCCTATACTACCCTACAGTATCCCAATATTTGCTACCCTACCCTACCCCCCCCCGCCCCGCTTCCCCAAGCAGTAGCTCGGTCTTTTTGGACCCCTGCGAGCGACACCTCCCTCGGCATTGGTCGTTGGACGATGCAGCAGGAGGTTTGGATGCACGGGGCTTGAAGGATCTGACAAGTTCATGCTTACTTTATAGGAAATGGGTTGGGTCACGTATTGAGAAAAGGGCTGCAATAAAGGCATGCCGGGCTTATTACGTGCATCTAGCATGTTTCCTAACTCCCGGGTCCTCCAAAGTAGGGCTCTAGGTATTCTGCTTCAGATGCCTTGACGTTCATGTGAGCTACAGTCTAAACTCCTAGTATCCCCCTTACTGGGCGCTATAATAGAAGAAACCCTATCCACATAATCCCTACATTACCCTCTTTAAGGACTTTACACTACAGCTCATGTGGCTTGATTAGAATTTTTCATCTTTTGATCTCTGTATACATACAAAATGACAAAGAGTGTTCGACATAGGCTTGGAAGCAACAACCCTAAATCTTAAACCCGACACGCCCAACTCCGGAGCGTCTGATTGTCTTACAGTTAGGGCTTGGGGACAAGGGTCCAGGGTTAGTCTTACACCTCAAGGGGCACAATGCCTAGATGGTAGTTTCCACAAACAGGCGCTACATGATCGCCTGGAGATTCACTTGATGAACACTGATGCCAACTTCCTCCTAATGTCGCAACAGTCTTTGCCACTACTATCCTCACGAACTACTATGCATGAAGGAAAGATTGCACCACCTAGTGTACCCTGTACCTCATTGATCTCAGTATTTTGTAGGATAGGGGATCCTAAGTTATGCAAGATTTCCTCCACCCACGGCAGCCCCAGCACGATCTGCGAAACAAGCAGCTCGCCGCCCTATTCGGTATTGCCTCCATGCATGCTTACAAGCTGCGGCCTCTCCATAGAACCCCAAACGGGACTGCCTTGAAAGGGCGAAGGCCTGTATGGGGCACTTTTTGGGATTCCCATGTTAGTTTGCGTGCGGGTGGACCGTGCGGGTGTACTCTCTTTTTGGACTGACAGAAGCCACAAGTAGATGTTCTGTCTGCTGTGCACTATTGAGCATTCTGATTTTCAATGGCTTTTACGGTTCCTACTTACTTTACTTACAACGCATGTCGTCGTTTACCGTGCGAAACATCGTGGCTTTTGCCCCTTTTTTAAACACCTGGTGTCACCTCTTCCTCATCGAGTTCCAAACCTGCTATTCCGGCAGGCAGAGGTTTGGCTGTGGCTTGAGCTTTTGCCGACAGCCACGTTTTTCTGGACGCTGGCATTGGGCAAGACACACATTTCCGAGAAACAAAGAGACTCAATGTCCTATGATGAAAGTGACCTGTCATAGCCCATTCGCTGCCACTGAGCAACCCCAGAATCCCTCGAAGTAGCCCAGGTCCTCCAGTATAAACAGTCGGAAAGGTCGCACACGCCAGTACTTTTGAGCTCAGGGCTTGCGGGTCTATGTGACAGTGCCGACTTGTCGACCGCATATGCCCATGAATCTCGCGGAACATTCGAGGCCCCGTGTTGAGAATGCCTACATTAAGGATTGTACTGTATTGAGGTCCATATGGGGTCCCCCGTATTTCTAGAAACTTCCCAGAAGGTATCCAAACATTTCAAGTACTGGCATGTGCTGCTCTGGAACTTTCAAGCCGCATGGGGTAGAGGCCAGGGAGGGAGCCAGCAACATACTTCATGGATGTGTAACCTGAAAGTTGAGCAAATCTCTGGGACCGTGTATACCGTCTTCAAAATGAACCACCATTTGGGGGTGAGGTTGGGGGACATTGGGCTTTTTCTGCACAAAGTAACAGGGCTTCCTTCGTTGAAGGGTAATAAAAAGAAGCATAGAAAGAAGAGGAATGATAGTAATAACAATAAGACCAGAAATAACAGTAATCATGATATTAATATAAGTAACAAAACTCAAAATACTAAGAACCATCTTCCCAACAGCTTCTTCCTGCTTCTTGTAGGGAGTTCATACCCTATGTCTTGAAAAGATCCTGACTAGTCCTCTCATAGTCATATTAGATAAGCCCCCCAGTATATACGATATCTTATGGGAAATATTTCGAGATTAGGGGGTGGGTGGGGGCGCTTAATCTTATTAGTGACTCTGGTTTAGGGGCTTGTGCCATTTGTCCTTGAGCGAGTCTTCTGTTGGCACGCACATTAAAATCCAGTAGCAGGTTTTGTCCTTCGCGAATAAAAACAAACGCCCTCGATCATGCTAAGAGCAGAGACTGGAGCAGTTTTGACTTGAGGGGGTGTGGCTGGAATTCTCTCACTGCAGTTTCTCCAAAACACTGAAATCCTGAACCCTAACGCTGCTCTCCCAATCACTTGGCAGGGCTTCCCAAAAAGCCATATGTGCCGCAGGTCTCATGAATCATAGGCCTGGCTTACTCAACCAATGTACGCGAGTGGAGCACTGAATTGAACAAAGAAGTCAAGCGAAGAGAATGTAAACGTAACCCATCTCAGGCGGGGATAGACATCACACTACTTCTCAAACCACGCACTTATTCATCACCTCCAAAAAGTGTATATAAGATATGAAATGAGTAGAATCTACACTCCAAGGGCAAAACCCTAAACCCTAACCCCCCTTAACCCCCGAAAGAAGGACCACAATTCGCGATTGGATTGACATAGCGGATCCCATCAGCAGATCAGTGGCGTGAGCTACCTGAGAAAGCACTTGAGGGTTCGTTCGTAACCACCTCCCGTAACATGAACACCTCCCTCCTTATATTCAATATTCCCATCATGGTATACTATACCGTAATGGGAAGCCTAATCTCTGGAATACTTCATATTAGGAAGTGTATCTCCCTTAATTACAGTGCTTTTTGACTACAGTACCCAACAATGGAAATGCAAGCGGACTAGAACATGGGACATAAAATGGAAGCTGGCATTCTATAAGCGTTTGTAAGCAGGAGTAAACTGGGCATGTATCTTTTGTTTGAAGCGGACTCCTCCTCAATCCTTGCCTAATCCTCATATGGCCATTGTCTAAACTCCTAGTATCCCCCCTTGATAACCCCCATAGTAGTCCCCTAGAGAATCCCTTATATGAAACCCCTTTAAGGAGTTTAGACTAAACCCTAAACCCCCTAAACCCTAAACCTTAAACCCTATATAGCTCATGTGGCCTTTCAAGATCCTCGAGTTGGTGGGGACCTAAATACATTCCAGCCTGCAACGACATGCAATTTGGGTTTCCAAAGTCCCTAAATCCTAAGTAGATAGAATATGGCTTTGGATAGGGTTTAGGGTTTAGGGATAGAATATGGCGTTGGGTATATTACACTAAGACCCCCCTATACCCCATATTCTATCTACCTAAGGCACTGTAAACCCTAAACCAAGGTAGGGAGCAGTTGTTGGGCAATGAGGGCACTGGGTCATAGTGAGTTGAGGGGCTCATCAGACCTTGCTTCGTCTCTAAGTCTCGCAGCTCATATTTGCCGGCCATAAAAAGTCTTCACATTGTGGTTATATTGGGATTATGTAGGAAGAATGGAAAATCAAATGGAAATTACCCTATTGTAATAGGGTATGTATTGGGATTATATAGGAATAATGGAAAAGCAAATGCAGATTGCCACATGTTCAGATGGTTTGTATCAGGATTCTATAGGGATAATTGAAAAGCAAATGGAAATTACCATTTCAATCGGGTATACACATATAAATACACATATGTATTGGGGTTATTTAGGGCTTGGGGTAATCAGAAATGGAGGGTCCAAGGGCTTGAGGATATGGATTAATTGACTATCTCTTAGGGTTGAAACCCTAAACCCTAAACCCCTAAACCCTAAACCCTAAACCCTAACCCCTAAACCCCTAAATCCTAAACCTTCAACCCTAAACCCTAATCTTAGGGTTGAGGGGTTTAGGGTTCACATTGCACATCTCCTAGTGGACCGGGGTAACTTGACATGCTGTCAAGGTTTTGACCTTCTGAGTGCAACTTTTCCATCACCAACATCACAGTGCATAGGCTTGACATGGATGAAAATCTGGGCTGGTCACTAATTGAAATTCAAGTGCTCCAGTATGGACAGAGTGTACATCTGAAGTTTCCGGCAAATATTTCTTAAATGTCTCTACTCTAGAATCCTAGGAACAAGCTGAACATGTAATCTCTACCAGTGGTCCAGGGAGCCGGGGGAATGATGTAGTTCCTGTATTATGGCACCTCAGGCCCTAAACCCCGAACCCTCTAAACCCTCCTGAAACCTTAAACCCTAAACCCTAGGTCTGAACAGCAAGCTACGCGGATCCATTGCAGGGGTCTGCATAGGGATGTCAAGGCTAGTTGTTGCTACAAAGTGTTTAGGGTTTAGAGTGTGGGGTTTAGGGTTGAGGGCTTAGGTTTGAGGGCTTCGGGTTTAGGGGACAAGCAATCTCGCCAGCCCTGTCTTTTAAAGGGATCCAAGCCCTAGAAGACTTCCCTGCGGGACCCAGTTCAGGGAACCTTCAATCTCTGGAATTCCAGATATGGTTTGGGTTTGGGGTTTAGGGCTTAGGGTTTAGGCAACGTCCAGCTTTGGTGTCTTCAACATAGGGTTGCAAACCCGCAACGCCAAGATGGCCGATAAATCGATGCATAATGTAGACCCGCGATTCATTAACCCGTCTTAGGATCCCTACTGTAATCCTCATTAAGGGGATGGGGTCTTAGTAGGCACGGGTCTCCTTGGCCCAACCTGCAACCTAAGAGCTCCCAAAATGAAGGTTCATAGGCACTTATACGTGGGGTTAGTACAGGAAGCCAAGGAAGCAGGAGTATTGATGCTAGTTTTTCCTCTGCTTGGGCTTTGGGGTCGTAATGACAATGATAATAGCACTAGTATTCATAATTAGAATGATAACAGTAATAGTAGTCATAGGGGTGCTCATGTTCCAACTGTCTGGCCACTACTGCCAAGAGAATAGAGGCTACTCAGATTATGCTGGTACAAACCCCAGATTCCCCCAATGCAAGAACTTATCATGTAAGCGCGCTGTTCGGATTAAAGGCTTTCAACACGTGCTTCAGTTAGATCTACTCCAAATCATAGCAACGCGACAGTCTCAAACGCAGCAGCCTCATGCTGTCTAGTGGCCAAACAGGCGTCTGGATCTGGCTGTAAGCCTGGTATCAGGGTCAGGACTGTTGGGGTTAGGCAATGGTCCTGGCCCTTTTGAGGATTTAGGGTTTTGAGCTTCGGCTCCTTCTTCACCGTGGTCCCTGCAAGTATGGAGGCACCCGATGGAACCTTGATTTTGGAAAGCAATTATTTCTATCCTTGGGTCTGACAACGCAATGACCATGCAGTGTCCATTGTATCTCCAGTTCACAACTTAACCCGAAGGCCGTCGAAACAATCCAAACAAGGATTTGCAGTAAGAGCTCGCGCTTGGTGTCGTTAAGCCCTATGTGATTAGATTGGGCTTGGGGCACTTCGCACTATACTTGTAGAAGGACTATGTTTTTTTAGTCTTCCACAGGCTTGAAACCACAACTCACATGTTCGACCTCAAGCCCGAGCCGCGTCCCTCATGACAGCGCGGGTAAAAAAGCTTTTGGTGGGCGCTCTGCAGTCCCCACTCTTATTATTGTCATTACAAGCAATACAACTATTATTGCTACTAAAAGGTCCCAGGTGCGATGGTGGTTTGCACTGCTTCGGGAAGGTGGACAGCACCGCTCCTGTCAGAATAGCCGCCAGAATTCTAAACGTGAATCGAAGCTTAAAACTCACGACTGTAGGATTTACTTTAGGACGCTCACCCTTACAGTAACAATTACTAGATTGGGTATGAGGAGTTATGATAACCACTTTTACTAAGACCCTTTTGCAGTCACTTGCTGTAAGGGGCAATGACCGAAGGTTTTGAGAGTTCCGACTAAGTAGATAGAATATGGGGTATATGGACATGTAGTATGGTTTTGGGGAATTGCATTTTCTATCTGCTTACGGGGAGTATAAGCCTTGCACCTTGATCCAAAACCTCAACCCCAAAAAACTCTTGAAGTTCTTCTTCTACATTCCGAAGCAACGCACCTTAAGTGCCCACAACCTTTTCTTGCCGGTAATTCTGCCTAACCCCAGACAGTATGTTTTTGCTTGCCCTGGATGGTAAGCATTAAGATCTCGAAAGACCAGCGAAGAGTTACACTGATGTGTCTCAGTATTAGTTTCTTCCCGTACTGTTTATTCAAAACCCCCCCACCCTTAATACTAAATTTCTCCTATAAGAGACGTTCTAGATTTGGTGGACACCTTTGAGACTGGTGGGTGGGGTCTCTTACATGTACATAAATCGCACCATACATCTAAACTGCACGTGCTCTTGAATATTGGAGGGCTCTTGACATGCGAGTTGGGTTCAGGTGGGAGAGGCAGTTGCAAAGCACAGTCTTTGTAGAAAGCATGCTTTGAAAGCGGACTGGCACAGAAATGGGATCGTTGCTTGAATTGACGGGCTGTTCGTATAAAGACAAGTTAGGTTTCCAAGCTTCATCTAGAGTGTAAAGTCAAGAGCTTAGGAAATGCTGATGCTGGCCACCCGGTCAAGGCCCGCTTCCTATTTCCCGGGGCGCGAATGACAAATGGATAGACTCGCAATATGCTATGTGCCACCCTTGAAGGCCCTAGATAGCATGGTTCCTCCTTACCAAATTCAAGGTAAATCCAAGGCAGCCAAGATGGTAAGGCTTCGTGAAAGCTGAAGGCTGGCCGACTAATGACATAAAACAGCGTGCTCACCGTTCCACAGACGAAGCTTTTCCTGCTGCTTGGCCACAGTCTTACGTAATCCCCTCCTCTCAATATTAATATTATGGGAGGTGGGGAGGTTCAGTATCAGGGGGAAGGGCTTAATGCCGGGTTTGGGGCTTCATGGGTCAAGCTTCATCTGGGTTTCTTATACGTCTGCCTGAATGTAACTCCGTACGGGGTTCCCAACCGTCGTCCGTGTAAAGCTCTTTTTGTAGGGGCAATGGTTGGCAATACTGATGCACGATGCTCCTGTTTCGCTTTCGGCCAGGCTCCACCCTGTGCAGGCAACATTCTTTTTTCATACTGCCAGCAAAAACCCTAAACTTGTCGGTGGCTATGAGTGAATCAAGACATCGGTGTTAAAGACTATTATGGAATTGCGTGTGTAGAGGCTGCTATAGGGATCCGCTCCTGTACCTCCTAGTAGCCAGCTAGCAGACAGGTGTTCATGGGGCTTTCCATAAAAGAGGGATCCTCTTTTGGGTTTTATTGGATATTGGTCATCATGTATTGGGGGCACATAATGGGCACCCTACTACCCACATAGTTGGGGGTCCTCTCCATAAGGCTCCTTTGAACTTGACCAAATGTTCTTGCCCGTTCCTGGAATGTTCCCTACAACCTTTCTGTTAGCCTTACGCGGTGCGAAGCCGACATCCATGCAAGGAATACCAAATTGACCGCGGGAGTATCAGGGTCGTATGAGCCCAACTGCACCAAACTGCTGAGACTCATGGTCAGTCTAGAGTCTGGAGACGAACAATGCAGAACCACATCTGTCAAGAGGATCACACTTCCAAAGATTCTCTTGATCCATTGCGCCCTCAGGCTCGAACCGAACACAAAATCCTCCATCAAGATGGAATCAAATGAACAACACCTTCGGGTTGTGGGCCCCTGGATTCGGTAGTTTCCCAGAATAAGGGGACCCCAATATACTATGGTCCTTATTATGGGGCCCCCCAAAAAGGTACCACTAATTTTAGGAACCCCCATTTATACTGTGTCGTTGTCTGGTTCTCTGCTGGGAAGCCAGTCTCAGAACAGGTGGCCTGATGATGGTCGGCTGAGAGAACGGGCTCCTGCCCAGGACCCTAACCTAGCCTCTAACCTGGGTTGCTGTTAAGGAACTTCCCATATTGGGGAATCTATGTTAATTACTCTATATATATGTATACCCATTATGGTAACTTAGTTTAAATTCCTTAACAGCAACACTCCTTCATGCAGTTTTTGTTGCAAGACCGTGGCCTTAAGTCGGCAAATCCATACAACTGAGCAGCAGGTTGCTGGAAATGCAATTCCTCAATGCTGAAACCCTAGTAGCCCAAAATCACCGCAGCACTTGAGACCTGGTGCAACGAGCGTGCAATTTGAATCCTTTCGGGGCACCTAAAATTGAGACAAAGTTTTGGGGACTCATGCTCGACCGCCCGACCAAGGTATGTATCATGAGTTCCAGACTGTATATTGGCAGCCCGTCCTAATTCTGAAAACTAGCCCTCATGCAAAGGCCTAAAACAGCTCAACTTGTGCTCTCTTCTCTTTCAGGCCCGCATCCGCATGCAAGGCGTCAACGATCTGCTTTGCTAGTCAGGCGCTACAACGGTTTAAATGACAAGCATACTGCTTGCCCGTCCCTGCGAGTACCACTGATTCTTGTGGGCTTGGGTCCAACATCTCCATGCCTCCCGAGCTTGTACCAATGGAGAAAAAACTCTCGTTTCGACTGAACATCTGAACCTCTTATTCCACCATTGGCTGACACAAAATAGAATCACAACTGCGAACTCACAAGCTTTGCAGGTGATAGCTTGTTCACTACATATTTGGCAGGGGGAAGGCGAAAGAAAAAGCAAATAGGGCCTGTTTCAAGCGGGGTTTCTCTTGCTGTTCTGAACTGCCTACCTTCTGCTGCGGTTCTGTGGTCTTGGGTCGGGTTTTGGCGCATAATGGGTGTTTGATGGAGGGGTCACACGCGTGTGCAAGGTCGTCAGATGCGTTGCGGAAGGTTTGCGTATGCCGTCTGATAGAACTGCAGACCATATAATACCTTATGAGCTAAAATTCCACATGTCTTGTCTGTCACACTTTGAATAGCGCGCTCACAAACGAACAACAACAGAAAATCCTCATTAATAGACATGCATTACGCTAGACTCTTTGCTGCTTGCTCAACACAAATCTTAATCGAGGCGCATGAGATTCCTATTTCGTTGTGTTTAGGATCTTGAAATGCATCCCCAGCTGCTGAGCTTCCTCTGCACTTCCCGTTCGACTGGGAGTCTAGGGGCTCAATACCTGTAGTATATCAACCCAGATGCTAAGCGCCCTCTTGTCCCACCTCGAGAGGAGCGCCCGGAGCGTGAGGATCGTCCAGATCTCGAGGAATGAGCTGGAGACTCGGAGCTGTTCTCTGCACCTGGACGGTTCAGGGTTTTCTTTTTGTCGGTTTAGGTTTTAGTGCTGAGGGTTTAGGATTTAGGGCTGGGATACTGGGTCTGAAAAAACCTTCAGAATTGGCATATCGGGATCAGCAAACGAAGTAAAAGGGCCGCTGAAAAATGGATTTGGGAATGGAAAGATTGACTCATCACTTTTGCACTTCCTATATTTGGTTGCTCTTCAATCCCTGACTAATAGTGTAATGTTATACCGCCCCTTAGTATGAAATAAGGTAGCCCGAAAGTTATGAGGCGCTAAGGTTGTAGTAAAGTCCCACCTAGTAGACATTCCCCCATACTACTCCCTCCAGCCCCTTCTCAAAATCCCTTCGGCAGCGCCCTGGCATCCCAAGGGTCCCTAGGGCACCCGAGTGTTCAGAAACTTACACTAAGTGTACTAGACCCTCAACCCTAAAGCCCTAAACTCTAAAAACTAAGCACCCTAAGCCCTATAGGAACCAGAATCTGCAAAGCTGGACGGGTGAAGATCACCTGACCCTCCGCAAATCACCAAAATCAGAAGATTTAGGGTGTAGGGTTTAGGTCCGCTTGATTCTCTGATTGAGTTTCCAACCCGTTGGACTCTAACGCGTAAGACCCTCATGCTCTAAAGTCATTTTTTGCGAGCCTTTCGGCCTCCCCAACCTCACTTAAAATCTCCTGAAATTTGGGGTACCTTTTTTGGGGGCCCCATAATGGTTGGGGTCTAGATTGGGGTCCCCCCCATTTAGGGAAATTAGCACCTTAGCCAGACGAAAGATTCTATAATGGCAATTTTGAGAAACCTCCAGCAGCGAGTGCAACATCTTGATCTTACGTGAAACAGGCAGCGGGCTCAGGAAAAACAGGGTTGCTGTTCAGGAATTGAAATATTAGTTACCATCATCCGGGTATGTAGTAAAAATCGGGCTTCCTTATCTATTGGAGTAATTTCCTGTCAACAATCCCCTAACACAACGCAGAAGAAGAAACAACCATGCGCAACCTCTGCCCTTGTGAGGGTTTGCAGCTCTGACGTGCTAGCAAAGCTAGCAAAGCTCCCTTAGACATGAGGGGCCGGTTGAAACTCTAGGTATTAGAATTTGTAGCATTGCTACTAGTATTCATTATTGTTGTCAGCAGTCTTATTATTAGTATTGTCAATCTTAGTTCTAGCATTATGATTGTTATCACTGGGCCTCCTTGAACTACAGAAACTCCAGGCCCGAAGCCGATACCATGGGTCTGGCTCGGTTTGTTGGGTTCTTGGACCTATCAGTGTAGCGTGCTTGCGGTGGCTGAACCAAGTCACGTTATTCTTGTTATAACATACCATACCCGAAAGGAGGATGTAATCTTACTCTATATGGGGGAAATAATATGCCCAAAGAAGAAACGAGTCATCAAACGCGGACACCAGTGCTGAACACACTCTACACGGAACCCCAAAACCTTAAAGAATCCGGAACTTTGAAAACACTCTACGCAGAACCCCAAAACCTTGAAGAATTTGGAACTTTGATCTCACGCCAGGCAACTGCTCGGCAAGCAATCTGATCTGTTTCATCTGCTGGTAAGTTCTCGGAAGCTCTTTTTTGTATTCTTGCGGGGTCCATGCGTAAGAAATCTTCCAAACTATACGGACCAACAAACACATCGTTTCTTGATGGCCAAGTACGGGTCTACTGTCCAAGCCCTTAACACCCCCGCACTTCTACAAGTAATCTAGTATGGTGATCTTCGGCAGGCGAGTCACTGAAGATCTCGTAATCCTGGCTTTGCTCCACAGGGTCCTGTGTGCACCGCAAAAATGGGAAGCTGCTCAGATGCTTGGGCTTTGGGGCTGAGGGAGTCTATAGAGGGTATACAGGGATATATAAATCGTTATGCAAGGTTATATAAGAATACATCGAGAGTTTATAGAGGTACTAACCCCCACTAAATTTAACAGCCCGATGGTAAAGGCGCTTGGATGGTCCGTATCTTGCGTAGCCGAAAAGTGAACGCGTTGAGATTCTGGAGTTTCAGCCAGCAGATGCAGTTCCCAGCTCAAAAAACACGAGCACTAGTCAGCAATTAGCAGAATCTGGCACGTGGGTGACATGTTCGCGTTGCGTCACGCTTCGAGGTATGCCTCGGGGTGTGTTTTGTAAGTACAGAGCTATTGATCAGGGTGTGTGTGAGGTGTCGTGGCGCGTGTATCAGAGTATGTACTGGGCTATGTTTCGGGTTTCTCAGAATGTGTCTGCTTCCTTACATCTCTGATCACCCCTCTTTTTCAAAGACCGGCATGGTTCCTGAAGATTGAGGATTCTGTTTTTTGGGGTTGCAAACATGGATTTTTCGGTTTATTCAAAGAGAGGACCCTATCGTCATGAGCAGGTCAGGCAAGCCTCCTGTCGCTGATGCTAAGCAGGGAAGGGCGGAATGGGTTCTAGGGACAATCAAATGGGTAGGCACCAAATACTTTCAGAGACCCTTCACCTATAGGCAATCTACTACATCCACATAACAAGCCCATTTTAACCCTACTGTTAACCTTCATACAGAAGATACCAAACCCAAGTGCAACCCAGGGCCCCCCAAAAACGGAGGAAGCTTCTTCTTACCTCTGGGTAGCTGGGAAGCTGGGAATGAAGGAATGGATCCTTATGGTAATCCCATTTCCTTTTCCATTCATTCATTCATTCATTCATTCCCAGCTAAGCAAAGGTAAGAACCCCAAACCTTCAAACCCCAAACCCTGCGTAAACCCTTAACCCTAACCCCCAAGCCATAAACCCCAAACCCAAACCCTAAA
>CAJNIZ010007781.1:90622-112361 GCA_905231905.1 Symbiodinium pilosum
ATACATGCATGCATGCATGCATACATACATACATACATACATACATAGACATACATAGACATACATACATACATGCATGCATACATACATACATACATACATACATACATACTATACATATAATATATATATATGTCCGATTAACATCCCTCCCAACCCCTGAAACATCGCTATAAATAGCCGCCCCAAAGCCCTAACCCCCCTAAACCCCGAACCCTTAACTGCCTCACCACGAGCCGCCCCCTAAACCCCAAAACCCTTAACTTCCTCGCTTCGAGCCGCCAGCGCGCCGGCTGCTGGGGCAGCGGCGATGTCGGAACCTGACTCTAAACCTTGAACCCTAGGACCGAAACCTTAAACCCTGTGATGTCGGAACCTGACTCAGCTTTCGTATTCCTACTCCTTTTTAAATTGTTTGGTAGTATCCTGGTATCCTCCCAAGATTGTCCCTGCTTCTGTTGTATCTGTAGTAGTATTTTCCATATGGGGGGGTTAATATGAAACCAAGTTCGAAATCATCTTCCGGACATGCCCAAACTGACAAGCAAGGAAACAAAGCAAATGTTTGCTGCTGCAGCGTCAAGGTGCAAGGACCTGGCTCTAGACTTGCAGTACTAAGTACGGTGGAGACAAAAAATCTGGTTGACCTTAAGTATCTTACACCTCTGGACATCTGGTATTACATTGAGGTCATGAAGGATCTACATTTGAAGCATTGCTGCTCTTAGCGTCGCCTCATGGTGCCGCGGTGAAGCTTTGAATGCTAAAGCAATAAGCTGTATAGGTAGAATATCTTGTCTATGGCGAAGAACTCAAAATCTAGGGTTCAGGGTTTAGGGCTTGAACACTCTTGTAGCTTCCCATGTCTCATCTGTTTCCCTATATTCCCCCTTTACCCCCCTGTAAGCCATGATACAATTTGCTATAGAAGCCTAATTTTATTGCCGTCGTCCACTTGATTCTTCATTGTGGCCCGTGAGCCCGGTGACACATAGGAGGCATTCTACATAACTTCTCGTGGAGCAGGTGGAAAACCCGTCCTAAATCTTATGCCCTACCCCTTTGGGGGGTGCGGATGTTCATCATTTGGAGAGGACTGCCCAGTCGCTCTTCAATGGCAATAGGTTATGAGATTTATGGCTTCAGGTTTTATGGCTTCGGGTGTTCCTACGTATTACGTAACTCCAGGGTCCCTCAAGGCAAGCGTCCAGGTACCAAGCAAGCTCCCCCAAAACCTTTGCTACGATAAGAAGCTATTAATCATTGGGTACTTGGACCTTCACGGAGAGCTTCAAAGCCCTATGACAACCTAGTTTCTGCTGATTTTCTTTTTTTCGCTTAAATCTGATTCTCCATCTTCATTACTAGGTCTACATGACTTCTAATTCCTCGTATTACGTTTACTCCTGAATGTGTAAGTACTTTGGGCCTAAACTTCTTCAACCTATATATACTGACCATCTCGCCCAGTCACACAATCCCTAAACATGAAGCTCTAAACAAACAAACATATATGTGTAGAGTTTTTTTGGGTGGTTAAACCTAGTAAGATTATATTCCTTATAAAAAATACTATACCCCAAAAGGAGGATATAATCTTACTCTATATTGGGTACCGTAGTATCCCCAAATAAAATACTACTCATATGTATATGCATATACTGCCCAGGCACACAACTCGCCAAGGCCACTTCGAAGATGGACATGGCTGGAGGTTCATGGGCCCGAAGGGATCTCCACAAAGCAGCCCGGAAAGGTTTAGGGGCTAGGGCTTTAGGGTCAGGGGTTTAGGTGTTTAGGTTTTAGGGGTTTAGAGGTTTAAGGATTTAGGGGTCTACGAGTCGAGGGGTTTAGGGTCCAGAGGTTCACGGATCTAGGGGCTTCTTCGTAACCTCAAAAAGCGTTAGTCACCTGAATACAAAGCACTTGCTAGCATGTCGTTATAGAGACACCTGCATCTATCCGTCATACAAACGCGTTCAGAAGCAACTTCATTTAACAAACATGCGCAAAGCAGAGTAGCAGCGACAGTCAACATAGGCATAACCTCTTTCCGGCACCCATGTGCCCCCTCCGGTAGCCAAATAACTGTCAGAGTCATGCCGTTACAAGATAATCGGACTATAGTCGAACACCCTAGACCAGTATGGATGCTATACAAATGGGCATATTGCGGAAACTTTACAAATCAACCGTTCTGGGTAAATCCCATCAAGTCAGGGTTGAAGACGAAAACTTTGAACGGAACCAACGGCCGACACACCTTGAAGCCATCTTTCTGCAACCGGGAAATTGTGAAATGACTACCCCGCGCCAAAGCGATCACCCTCTAAACTTTACTGACCGACACATCTTTGTGGTCAGCGTCAGTGCACCGAGCCCAAAGCACCCTCCATGTGGTAGTTTTGTCGCTATGAACAGTTTCCGGAACCTTCTTATCCAGGGTTACAATGGGCTAATTCATCAATGTTCTAGGGAGTATAATATACATTGCTTATCTCCCGGGCCCCTCCAAGTGCGACATAGACATGTGTGGCCAGGCTGTTGATCTAATGCGTGGTTTGGACAAGACTTACCTTTGTCTAACTGGGAATGGAGGAATGGAAAAAAAAACGGGAAACCACTACAGTATCATGGAGTATATAGGGACTATTGTAAGAATCCACTCCTTCACTCCTTGCAACCAAAGATAAGAAGCCTATGGAGATTTTACGAGGATGCAGCTGCGATACTTTGGGCTGAGAATGCACCGGCTTACGTGTTTAGGGGTCTGGGGATTAGGGTTTAAGGTTTAGGTTGGGGCCTGCCCCTACCTATTAACAGTCTATCTTTGGGGTCGTATTAGGGGCTATAAATAACTATATATTATGAATATTGTCCAACTGTTAATGAGTGGGGGCAGGACCCAAGGTTAGGGTACTTGGGTATGGCAGGTGGTCTTCAAAGCTAGCCCCTCTGTTTCCTTTTGAACCACCCCTCCCAAATGTCAAGGAAACAATGGGCTGCGCCGCCCGCTGCGCGCGTTCTTCGCCTGAGCAAGTTCCCCATAGCCGGCCCAAAGGCAAAATGTCCTGAATGCGTAGGCCCGAGTTTAAGGATCAAGAAACCCTATAGGACTATATGGGTTCATGTCGGGGCAATATTGGGATCGTTAGGGGGCACGGCCTTTGGGGTGCAACGCTGGAACACTTGAATGTTCGGAACCCAACAAGGACGACCTCACTAGCTTTGCAAATTGGCAAGGTGCCGGCCTTTAAAAGCTTGAGAGTTGTGCGGATTGTCAAAAGCTTCTGGCCTCCCGTCACTTCCTGCTTGTTGATACCCTAAACCCCTCTGCCTCTGGGATGCCCCCGGCGCAGCACTACTGGCTGTTACAGGCCTAGACCCTAAACCCCAAATCCTAAACCCTAGGACCCAAAGCCAGGCCGAGAAGAGCCAAGAGTTGCCAGTAGTTCTGGACCCAAGGTAGGATTCTTGTATTGGCTTAATCAAAAGGGAGACAGCAACTATGGCAACTACGGGCTGCATCGTGCCCCCACCCATTTGCAGTCTATAAGGGGGGTCGTTTAAGAGCTACATATGCATATATATATATATGTAAACAGTTGATGATTGGGGTCGTCTATACTGGGAGGGTCGTATTAAGGGAGATTTCATATATATATATATAAAGCATAGAGTTGCATCTTTAACGTGTGATCCAACTGTGCATGAGTGAGGGCAGTGCCCAAACTGGAGGGGTTATGGAGATGACATAGGGAGGCCTTTCCTAGGTTGCTTTTGTAAAGAACTTAAATGATGTTAACATATTATAGCTGTATAGTAAGCAAAAGAGTTCCCGTATTAGAGCTACTTAATTTAAGTTCCTTACCCGTAAGTTGATTTCTTCATTTAGCATCCTAGTTCTCTCAATACTCTGCAGCTGCGCAGACGTGTTTGCAGTTTCCAAGTTGGACCCGGATGGTCATCAGTTGGTTTAGGGTTTAGCGTTTAGGTCATCAATGCAGCAAAGCTGCGCCAGCTGGACGCCGCAAAGGAAAACCAAAACCAAAAAAACACCGCAGCCAAAATGGCTGCGAGAAAAGCGCGCGACTCCTGGCGCGTTTACCCAGACCCTTCCATGTAGTTCTTTTGCGGGTGCTATATTAACATCCCAGACCAAAATTCCATAACAAACCCAAAACGGAACTATAAAGGAGCCCTTGGGTAGGGTTCAGGGTTCAGAATGAGGGCAGCAAGTGTTACCTGTAAATGTACTTCTGCTATAACTTCGCTTGTCCGTACCTAGCCACGCAACAGCAGAAGAAGTAATAACTCTTCATGCAGTTATGTACCGTGGCCTATACGTCCATGCGCCATTCGAACCTACTTGCGAAATTCACAAGGCTTGAAACTGTGAAGTATGGCATGGCATTACCTCCTGGTACGTCAGGGAAGTGGGGGAGCGAATATATAGGGACTTCTTCCAGGGTTTAAGAAGGAACTATTCTGAGGATCTGCCGAACCACTTAGGGACTGATCTACGGATTTTTGTAGGGATAAGCTCCAGGAAGATAAAAGGTAGTGTGAGGTTTGGGCTCAAGACTTCGAGTAGATCTCCTAAGAACCTTCATATAACCTTCTTATGTTGACTGAGGACTAGGTACTTTCTACAACAGAATCTCCTTTATGTAGCCCAAAGTACGCAACTACTGTGGGCAAGTGTGAGGACCCCCGATAGCTGGACCCCGAAGTTTTGGAAAACCTGTGACTTGAGAGGCCCCTAGACCTACCAAATAACCCATAATGATGGTCTTCTACACCCAAATAATGCGTATAACGGCCATTCTTAAAGTTAATTTTCTTATTGTCCATACTATTGTGGGTTTTCGAAAGGTCCATGTTAGGGTTCAGAACTATAAGGTCCTAGCACCAAATTGAAAACTCAAAAGCTTTAAGCATTTAGGGCTTAAGCGTTGCAGTGCTAGGCCGGCATGTCTTTTCACAGAACGATATTAATAAATACCAGCAGGTTGCCCCTTCAACTTTTGTAATCCGCTCCACCTCATAAACCCCACCCCTCTAATATCAAATATTCCCGACTGTTGTATACTATACTATATTTGGAACATGCCACCCACTTGGGGTGAGTTGACCCCAGGACTGATCCGTGGCGGCTTAGAATTTTGGGTTTAGGATTTACAGGGGCCTAAATGATTGCGATCCTGCATGGGGCTTGGTTAGCAGGGCTTAGGAATATTGCTCCAACAACGGAATCTATAGTCCCCCGTAAGTAGATAGAATATGGGGTATGTGGAAATCTTATATTTAATGTGACCAAAGCCATATTCTATCTATTTAAGAGGGACTATATGGGTATAAAAGCCACACTAGACTCCTTGTTTCAGTATGGTATAGGGAACTGCCAGTACACTGCCAGGTGAAAGGCAACAACAACTTTGCCATGTAAGGCTCAGGACCCTGCCCTGCACACTCTAAATAGGCAGCTGCACCCAGTATCATCATTCAATCCTCAACCCCGACCCCAGCTTTTTGTTTGGAACTCCGTGCAATACTCTAGACACAACTTTGCACACTAAGCCGTAACTCCAGGATCCCTCCAAGTAGTATGTGTTTTGACCACCTGATACATAGCAGACGAAGAGCCAACAGTCTTCCGGCGCTCTGTGGGGCTAAGGGCCTTGGGTCCCTGAAGCTGTTAACCTAAACGCAGCTGGCAGACGGATTTGCAGACTTTCAGAGGATCCCAAAAGTAGATCTCGCAGAGACATCACATATTGCTCACAGGCTTATTTCCGCGATATACAGGGGAGCTAATCTTTAGATCTTGTCCAAGGATCTGGCTTGTGCTGAACTGAACCAGTCCGTTGCTACTTCTGGGCTTTCGGATAGCAAGGAATGTAAGAGTTTCCAGAAATTGGGGGCCCCGTTCTTATATGACCCTATATCTTAAAAACAGAAAATAATATTATGGGGATGCTCAAAAGCCACTAGAAGCCATTAGCAAGCCCACTGTAAGCATGCTGTAACGCTTCATAAGTAGCTTACCTACCCCATTCACAACTCCAAGGTCCCACAAGGTAGGGCCGTGTTATGATGGAGAACCCCTCAGGAAAACGCACCATGCGCCCACCCAATCACTGCATGATCCTCTATCTCGGGTGAAAGAGTTTAGGGTTTCGGATTCAGGGCTTAGGGATACTCCCTGTTGCGTGATAACATGATAGAAAGCAAAGACTGTATCCAACAACGACCCAGACTTGTTGGTTCCTCGTGATAGGGTACGCCAAAACAGTCCCCAAAAAGCTATAATCCTTATTAAAGGGGCTCCAAAAAAAGTATCCCAAAATTTTGGAAACCCCATATAACCCTAACCCCAAAACCTACAATTTTGGGAAATCCTCACTATGTTTCGTCAAGGTAAAGATGCTCTCTTCAGAGCTATCAGACCAGACACCTCCCTCCGGAAGGCTGAATAATCCCATCACTGGTTTAAGGTTTAGGGTTTAGGATTTGGGGTTTAGGGGTTTAGGGTTTAGGGTAGGGTTTGAATCTTGAAGCTCGGAGCCCACAAGTGGGTCAGGCGGTTCAGGGCGTACTATTTGGATACTTAGCCAAGACATCTCTGGAGAGTCCTATTAAGGACCCCAGAATGCATCTGCTTGTAACCCCATATGTAGTTACCCCCCTCCACCACGGAGCTTGCGGCCGCGCATCCAAGCAAAGTCGCTCTCCTCAGAGGGCTGGATGCCCAACTCCTGGAAAAGTCTACGGTTTCAGGGTTTAGGGATACCCTAAGCCTTACCTAAACCATGCAGGGACTGCCAGACCTAGCTGTGTAGAAGAATGGTGCATGATTTGCCTCCAGGGTCTAAGTAAATTCAGAGGTGAAAAAGAATGATGACATGGGAAATAGGAACTGGCTTCCCTAAACCGTAAACCGTTTACCCTTTCAAAACACAGCGGCTAGGGCTTACTGAGCCCTAAATGAGTTGTAGTCTAAACTCCTAGTATCCCCCTTAATAAGCCCTATAGTACTCCCCTATATAATCCCCTATATAACCCCCTGTAAGGAGTTTAGATTATAGCTCAAATGGGTTTAGGGTTTAGGGGTAAACCCTAATCCCTAAGCCCTAAATCCCAAACCCTTAGACTTAGGCTGAGAGGGAAATAGTCTAGTGGCAAGGCTCGGGCTACTCTATCGCACTTTGGTAATATACCATATGAACCATAGTCTAAACTCCTTAAAGGGGGTTATATAGGGGATCATATAAGGGACTACTATAGGGGCTACTAGGAGTTTAGACTATAGCTCATATCTTCTCAAGAAAAAATCAGGGTTTGGAGTTTAGGGTCTACTATATCTCCTCAATGAACCCACTACATATCCCTAAGGAACCGTATATACACTCATCCGAGACCATTAGACAACTTGCTTCACTTGCCCTAACCCCTGTAAACGGCTACATAATCTGAGCTTCCATAATCTTTTCCATCTGATTCGTATAATCCCCTAAAAAAAATTAACCCTGAACCCTAGATACCCTACAAGCAGACCTTGCTCCACATGTTAATGGAGCGAAATATTTTGACGTTCTGCCTACATGTACTACTTGCCCTTTGGAGTCTATAAGTCTTAGTGTTTAGGGTGACCCCAAAAGCCGATTAGTTCATCTCATACCCAGGGGTTCCAACGAACTTCTTCTTGGTGTATTCTGGATTTGGAATTGTGGGCACTGATATTCCACCCAAGAGGGATCTAAATAAGAGCCCTTTGGTAAAACCTTATGAACATCAAGGGCTTAGGGCCTAGGACGTCAAGCTTCCATCACTTTCAGCAGTAGTGCGTTCAAAAGCTCAAGAGACTGTGATGAGGGTGCAGGAGCTCTTCAAGTTCTGTAGGATCTTAAGATTGAAAGTCCTAAAAGCGGAGAGAAAGCGCTCATAGCTAAGTGCCAAGGAGCCTAATGACAGTATTCACCCTAGACACTATAGTCCCCCTTAAGGGTTTAGGGTCTGGGTATATTAAAAGAAGATCCCCATATACCCCATATTCTATCTACTTAAGGGGGACTATAAACCCTTAGAGAGGGTGAGGGATGAATCAAATGCGTCCAGGCGGGCTTGGAGCCTGACCATCCAATTTCCACATAAAAAAGGGTAGAGTTTAGGGTTCAGGGTTTAGTTTGAAGATTTAGGTCTCAGGATTTAGGGTTTAAGTCAAAATACCTGTCCCCCAAATGGCCCCCAGGCCGTTCTACCTTTTGATGAGCAGCTCCTCTTAAGGAAGTGTACTCCGAATGGTCCCTCCTGTACAAGGGCCTTCAGAACAATCCTATCATGGGGTGTCCAACTAATTGGAGCTTCTTCAAATCTGCGCGGAACTTATAATGAAGAATTGAAACTCGCGCACGTAAGAAAAATGCTGGTACCCCTGTTCTCCGAAACCGCCACATTCCGGCAACTAAATCATCATGAACAGCTGGCGAACACTCCTCGATCAGGGATTGCACGAGAGGGTCTCGTGGTGCCTGTGAGATGCCATCATGTACACACACCCAGTTACATTCCTGTATGCATATGTATATATATATAAATACCTATGGCAAATATGTTTGTGTGTATCTGCATACATACGCAAATATTTATGCATGTACATATTTACACGCACATATACACGTACACATGTATCTGTATACACACATGTGCAAGACTGGCTCGCAGATGATCGGCAATAACCCCACACCGGCGCTGCATCCCAAAGCTGAGCATGGTGAATGTCCGCCTCCCACCGCGGTGGCGTCCGCGGCGGCGACCGCGGGGGCGTGCTGGCCCGAACCCAAAGCAAGGGGGAGGCCTGCGCAGGTTCGCGAGGTTACTGTGAGAATGATGCTTGGCTCGTGAGCAATTTTTCGAGGAGGGGTTCATCATGCACGGGTCCTGACCCTCTTCAACACGATGGGAGGAGTCTAGTATTTGATAGCAACTAAGCAAAGATTTACTTCCGCAAGGCAGCTACATTCTTAACTACTCAGATCTTTGATACTCAGCCAACTGGGGGACATTTGCAGCGCGAGGCAGAGAGCTCATCAATGCTTGCTTGCCTATTTTCAGAGTTCCCCCACTAATTACTTACCTTTGGTTAGCTAGGCATGAAGGACGGGATCCTGTTCGTAGTCCCTATGTCCCCCCTTCTTGTAATTTCCATGTTCTTTTCCACAAGGTAGGAATACCTTCCCCAGGTTCCCCTTAATTACGGTGATTTGTAAGCAGGAAACGAGGAAAAATGACAGGGGGGGAAAGTACGGCAACCCATGGGCTACACGGGGACCGCAACGTTGAAAAGGCACAGACGTGAATCTTGTTCCACCAAGTGCACATCTTCTTTACCAATTTTCTTTTGCGTATTGCACCATACCATTCTACAAGTAGACATCGCAAGGAAACCATGTCATGTACTAAAAACTGTATCCTGGGAACTTGCGTGGGTTCCTTCACGATGAATGCGTATGACAAGAAACAGAACTCCAACTGGAACTTACGAAGCATAAGACCTCATGCTTGCCCAGCTGGAACAAACCCACACCCGGGTTGACATTTTCAGGCCAGAAGGAGAAAATTGAGGGGTGAGACGAGACGGGGCCCTAAACCCTAAACATACAAGGCCAAACTGGGCTTCTCAATCCACCTCATCTCGGCTCGAGGGGGGGCTGGGAGAGGGCTATTGGGGTTCCTTCACGATCGGTCGCAGTCTGTAGACTTCTGACCTTTAGTTAGCTAGGAATGAAGGAATGAATCCTTTTAGTGATCCCTACGTAACCCATTCTAGTAGTTTGCATTTTCTGTTCCATTCCTGCACTCCCAGCTAACCAAAGGTAAGTAGAGGGCACCTGGGTGAAGTGCCTCACAGCAGCATGGGACTCCAAGACTTTCTCATAATTCAACTGAGTAGTGTTGGTTCAAACCCAAACTGAGGATATGATCTAGCTCTATATATTAGGCAGCTATAGTATCTCACGTAAAATACTACTCAGGTGCCCCTTCGAGCCCCAGGTATACATGTGGCCCAGGGGTTTGGGGAGAAACCTTCCAAGATTTCCCAAACTTGTGTGAGCTACAGTCTAAACTCCTTAAAGGGTGCCTCTATACGGGGTTATATAGGGGACTGTTACAAAGGGTTATTTTGGGGGGATACTAGGAGTTTAGAATAGCTTGTGTATGAACAGTCTTGGGAGACTCAAATTTCAGGTTTAGACTTCGTATAACCTATGAACTGTGGATATGACCCCCAGAATTCAGTTCTGTTGAGGAAGAGATTCCCTTGCAAACGCCTGCCGTTGCGGTTGACAACCAGTGTAGAAGCATGAGGTCGAGCCTGTTTTGGCAGAATGCGGTTGCAAACGACTTCGGATCAGGTGGAGAGGTATGCACTGCCCTAGACCTAGACTTCTCAAACTCAAGCATTCTGGTATTTCTCTACTCCCCGCAGAGTTATATTATAACAAACGAACATACTAATTCCTCAGGGCTATACTAGAATCAAAATGAAAATCAAATTCCCAAGGACGCTCCAGATTTGGGAGGTTTTAGCAGGGTCCGCGAGGGCGGGGTGGGGGAAATGCTAGGTGTCCTGTTTGAGGTGGGTTTAGGGTTTAGGGTTTTAGGTTTAGAAATTGTATAGGGTTTGGGTCCCTGAGTTTTGACCTGAGTTTTGACCTGGGTTTTGACCTGAGTTTTGACCGAAAGTTTTTCTTTTAACTTGTCCAAAACGAGTCTGGTGCCTGGGCTAGTTTTGGAGCTTTCCCAGACCATTTCTGGGTGCTCTCGATTCCTGGACTCCTGGACTGTCCTGCGGTTTGACCAAAAGTTTTGACCCTTTTAACTTGTCCAAAGCCAGTTTAGTGCCTTGGCTCTCCAGACCATTCCTGGGCTGGTTCTGGGCTCCCAGACCATGCTGTTTCGGGCCTCTCCTAGACTATTTCTGGGCTAGCTTCGGTGTTTTCCAGACGATTTCTGTGGCTGTGTCTGGGGACGGTTTTGGGTCTCCCCCAAACCATGCTTTTGGGGCTATTTTGGGCTGTTTGGGGGCTCTCCGGGACCGTTTCTGGCTCTTTTGGAACCGTTTGGGCTTTCCTCAACCATTTTTGGGTAGTTTTGGGTTGTCTTGGGGCTCTTCCCAAACCGTTTTTCGCTTGCATGTCCGCTCGTGAGAGTATACAATTTCTATTTATTTATGTCTTGAGGGTTTAGGGTTTTAGTTTAGGGTTTTAGGTCTAGGGTTTAGGGTTTTAGTGCTTAGGGTTTTGGGTTGAGATTGAGGGCTTCAGTGTCTTCCGGGATATCAGACGGATTAGGGTTTAGGTTTTAGCATCATTACTGCAGATATAAGAGCACGGGACACTCTTGAACTTCAGGATCGCTTTCTTGCGCCTAGAAACTAACTCCCCCCCACAGAACGATTCTTGGCGGAATGGCCTGCGTTTAGGATCCTGTTCTGTGCTGCCATGCAGGACTTCGACAAGGTTCCGCCAAGAGGCCGCCGTAGCTCACAACTGAAGATTGGAGTCAAGGCTGAACCCTACACCCTAAACCTTAAAACCCTGAATCTAAAACCTAAAACCCTAAACAGCAACTGTTTGTTCCACCCTGAGCAGCCTGGACGTCCTTGTTTAACCCCGCAATCCACAAGCGTAAGCTCCACGTTAGACCCGCCTCAAAGAGTGAGGCCGTCCGCGCTGCAGTTTCCCTAAACCCTGAACCTTGTCTGGATTGTAGTTTCTGCTACTGCTTCTGTCACTCAGTATGAAAGCTCTTGGAGTTGAGGCTGAAGGGCTTGCCCTCCTTTCCGTTATTTGGACTTTCACGGTTCCGGGTTTACGTTTCGGTGCCTCTAATTTTGGGAAACCCCCATATACTTGGGGACTATAGGGGCGGCCACTATAGGGATGATTTTTACAAACTTCTTGCGGAACAGAAAGACAATCAACATCATAAAAACACGCAGTCTTCAGGTCAGCGAGGTGCAAAGGCCGGGGGACTGTGTCTGCACTGTGGCTACAACGCATGCATAAGGCCTTGGGTATCACGCACACATACATACATGCGTACATACATACACGCATCTATATGTACAGGCATCATGCACCCCCAACCCTAAACCATGCTAATTACCCCTAAGCCCTAAACCCTCATTTGTGTTGAATACTCCCTCCTTGTAATTGTCAAGGCAGCTATGAGGCCTGCCGCCAGAACGGAATTCTGCTGCGGCCATAGCAGATGTGGGTACTGCTGCTGCCTTAGCCAGGTCCAAGTTCCAAGATTTGCTCGGCTCTGATTGCAAGGTAATTTAGAAGAATTTGATCTCCCAAGTTAAGGCATTTTTGGTACTATTCCCTTTATTCACCACCATTTAGGGTGGGCTCGGGTGAGGTTGCTTTGAGTTGCGCAGCTGATTGTTAGGGAAGGGTTTACGGTGTGAGAAATTCTATGAGGTTCGTGTCCAGAGCTTTGGTTTAGGGTTTAGGGATTAAGGTTTGGGGAGGTTTAGGGTTTAGGGCTTTCATTTTGCTTGTAGCCCTTTCTATGTTCTTTTTATCCTGGGCTTGAGGGTTTAGGGCTGCGCGCTTAGGGAATTGACAAGAAAATGCCAACAGCTACGAAGGATAACGAAACGGGAACTAGCATTGACAGCGAAATGAACGCTAGGGCTTATAGGGATACATAGGGGCATGCAAAAAGAAAATAGATGAATTACTTCTGGGTTAGGGTTTACGGTTTAGTGGGGAGTTCAAAAAATACCACGGATTTCGAAAAACCCGCGTATGTTTGGAGATTATATGCGGCTACTATACGGTTTGATTTGCGTATTCCCACCGACAACCTGTACAATAAAGTGGAAGGTATCATGAACCTATGCAGGCACTTCTTTTGCTGCTCCACAGCTTGCAAAACACCCTACCCCACGTGAAAGATCCCCACACCCACCTGCCCAAGGCATGGGTAGAAAGCCTGAAGCCCGAACCTCTTCTGTGTTCAAGGAAACCTTCAGGTGGGTAGTTTTCAGGTGGGTACCCCCCAAACTAAAGCACGCATACATATAGACATATATATATATACATATATGTAAAGGTGTGCGTATAGGACTCATCTATAACCCTTATACGAGCCTTGCATGAGCCTTCTATTTCTGGGGGGTACGCACCCACTTGGTAACGACTCACCTGCGGGTGTCCTTGGTCAGTGGCTATGAAAAGGACACCACAAAATCTTTGATCCCGATCAGTGTGGGGGGCCTTAATTGTGCGAAGTCTCGCGGCCGTTAAAAACATGCTGCGAATAACTAAAAGGAAGCCTTTCTAAATGCCTTCTGAACTCTTTTGAGCTTTTACCTGAGGCGATCCCGATGCCGATCCCTCCCATTGAATTTAGTTTGAAGAAAGCTGAGATCCACATTTGTTTGGGGAGGGAGCCCCTGCACTAAAGAGGGACCCGTTTTTGTTGAGGGCGGGGAGGGGGCTGCACTAACCAGGACCTCGCATTCGTTTACCATCTGCCCGTATTCTGGCCTGAAGCCTAATCTCCTAAACCCTTAACCCTAAACCCCTAAACCCTAAACCCCTAAACCCTAAACCGTGTTCCCTAAAATCTAGGTCTCGAGCTGGAGCTGAGCGTGTACCTGGTGATGCAGCCACCCTGCTGCTGTGGTGGCATACCTTAGTTTAGGGTTTAGGGGTCAAGGGTTTAGGGTTTAGGGTTTAGGGGTCAAGGGTTTAGGCGGTTTAGGTAAATCCTACATCCCTAAAGCTGACCTTACAGTGAACTTGTACCGGTTCTACTCTGACTATTCGCTCGGTAGGGTTTAGGGATACAAGGGACTCTAGGATGGTAACGGGTCATAGCTTGGAACTTTCTCTGCCTACCTATGCTGTAATGTGCTGCTGCTGCTGCCTGGTACTTTCCCTAAATAGGGGGGCCCGAAAATAGTCTTAGCAACAGCATTAGTTCTTTTTTCGGGAACCCCGAAAACGGTACCTTCCAAATTTTGGGAAACCACCACTTTCTTAGTGCGAGTGCCAAGAGGCTGGGCCATTCCCTGATGAGCGCCTGGATCCATGGCCGGGCTAGGCAATGCAGCATCCAAGCGCAGAGTACTAGAGAAAAGCCTGATAGCGGTCCCTGCCCCCTTTGGGGGTGGACGGGCTCAGGGTTTACAGGGTTAGGGCCAAGGTTGCTTTCCAGGTTCGCGGGGGTGAGAAGGATAGCAGCCTACCTTCGAAGAAAATTATTGCGTTCACTTCCTGCGCAGGATGGTATGAATTCCTTCAGCAAGCCTGCCGAGCAGAGAGTGGAGGACTGCACAGACTCGCCCCGTTTAGGGTTTAGGTTTTAGGGTGGTTCAGGGTCCTGCATGGGGAGCACACTTTGGATCATCATCAGTGTTCTTATAGAATGCCGATGTAGCCAGCAGAACCTGCAAAGTACCTGGCAAAACTACGGCCGTGTTAGCAAGTGCTTGAATAAAAGCACCAGGGTCCAAGGTCTGTTAGAATAAGCCGTGTATAATTACCCAGAACCCTAGAGCCCTCAACCCTTAAACCCTAAACCCTTAAACCCTACGTTCCGAACCAACATTCTGTGGTTTTCTATCCTCTATGAAGTCTCATCTCCGAAGCGAACGCAGCCTCATACTGAAGCCGTTCCCCGAAAGCATGCGCAAGTATTCAGCTCCAAGTATAAGGAGTACTGTATCGGGGGAGAACCTCATTCTTAAAAGATACAATGTATCCTTGTTTACATGAACCCTAAACCCTAAACCCTTATAGGTTCAACCTAGTTGAGCAATAGCCATGTATCCTTGTGTGCCTAAACCCAAAACCCAATACCCCATACCCTCGTAGCTTTAACCTATATGAGCTAGAGTCTAACTCCTAGTATCCCCCTAAATGACCCCTATACTAAACCCCTATATAATCCCCTGTATAAGCCTAAGCCCTAGACCCTAGATCCTATGGCCCTAAAACCTGAGCCCTAACTTAGGGTTTAGGAATTAGGGTTTAGGATTAGGGAATCAGGATTTAGTATTTCGGATTTAGGGCGCAGGGTGTAGGTTTCCAGGATTACGTCTGACAAAATGCTTGAATTCCCCTCTGCTCAGCAATGCACTTGCCAGGCCCTCTCCAAAGAAGGACGGCCACGCTTGCTATGTTATGTCGCATTTTTTCGAAGAAATCATGAGCTTCCAACCTCTTCTCACGCTTTCCTGTAACTCTGCCTCAGTCTGAAGATAATTTGAAGGCAATGAAACCCCAGTTCTAGATACATCTGGGACAATGTGAGTGCTTGCCGTCTGCTTTGGTCGGGCAGTGAAACAGGGCACCCTGGGCACGTTGGCGCCGGATCTACTGTGGAGGCCAGCCAATAATTGCAGATGGACATCCGCTGCTCTTTGCCTGAGTATGTTTTATACTGGGGTTGCCCCTTGTGTACCCACCTGAACGAATGGAGACTACGAAAAGGGGTCCTATAATTTCACTTTCGCCGAGCTGGGTCAAGATGCGGGGGAGCTTTGCATGGCAGGAGGCCTCCTTGTCTAGCCCCCAATACTAAACCTTTGATGTAGGCCCACCAAAGGCCGACATCGTGAACCCACCCCATGCCATGTTGACAAAGACAACTTCAGGGCACACCCTTATTCAAGGCTTTGGCCTAAGGGAACCAATACCCTTTGTGGCCTGAGCAACACATCTTGTTCAGGGTGGTGACAGGATGCTGCGTTTTTGGATGACAGGAGCGCAGAATCGTGCTAGTGAGCCAAAACCCTACTCACTTGACCCCACGTTGGTATAAATGTGACTTGCTGGGGCCAGCTGGATCGGACTCTGATGCGCTGCCAAAACACGATCACTCGGTGACAACTGGCAGAGATCACCTATCCTATGATATTCACCACAAGCTGTTTCACACGATTGGCCCTAGCCCAAAATGTACACAAATAGAGAAGCGGATTGCAACACCCTGTAGACGCCGTGGTCTGGCGGTATCTGTGCTGCCACCACACACGCCCCCAACCCGGAGCGGCATGCAGCGATAAGCCTCCCCTGAATAAAGCTGTCCTCTTGCCAAATTGTAGCAAATTGTAGGGGGCCCGCCCTAGACCCTAAACTCTCAACCCTAAACCCTACGCTAAACACGGTGCTTGTAAGCGCCTGCCGTAACCTGTCAGCACAATGGCAGGAATGCCCTTGAACAAAGAAGTTTCCTGAGATCCAGGTCCCCACCCAGTGAGTGTCTACATAGGGATACTGTCAAGGGCTGAGGGGCCATATTTAAGTATGCCCCGCAATTATCGTCCAACTGGTGCTGAGCGGGGGCAGTACCCAAGAGATACCTCTCAAGACGACAATCAGCTTGTCCTCGAAATATGCCACTGTTCAGACATGCCACCATGGGGCTTAGCACCCCTGCTAGAAGCTAACTCGTAGTTTAGGTGCCCTAAACCCTAAACCAGGCCTGCTATCGGAAAATAGGAGGACCCTACAAAATGAAGTGTCTAACGTCCTAGCTACAAGGAGTTCAGCCATGCAGGCTTGCCAGGGAAGCCTTTGTTCTGACTTGCTGTTAAGGAACTTAAACGAAGTTACCGCAGTATGGGCTATAGTCTAAACTGCTTAAACGGAGTTATGTGGGGGATTATATATGGGAGTATTCTCGGGTTAATGCTGGGCTTTCTTTATGATAGTAACCTACAAGCTGTTCCTCAACAACAACCCAGTTTTTGCACAGAAAGTTGCCCGATCTCGAGCAGAAAGCGTTTTTCTCCGCATGGCCAGAAGGAGATGTTAGTCATCGTCGCTTGGGACAAGCATGGCCGCTGTTCTCGCAAAATGTCACTCAACTAGCTGTTGCACCTCCCCTCCAAAAGCTGCGCCCACCCAAAATCCTGAAGACCCCAGTCTAGAAAATCCCAGCACCAAATTCTCAACTTCTTTGGAACCTATACTCCAAATCGTACACAAGCCCGCAAACCCCAGGCCCAGAAATCTGAGAACAAGGGTAGCTATTTCTAGCTGCGTGTCCCTGTCCTGGACAACTTGTACTTCGAATGATTCCGGACAAGTATAAGGGTATAACTGGCGTACCTAGAAGAGCAGAACATAGCGCAGAATGCCATAACTCATTGAAGAGAGATCCGGGGGTCGCTCTTGAAACCTCTCCAGTCCCTAGGATGCATTCTGTGGATTGGCGTCTAGGGTTTAGGGTTGAACCCCAAACCTTGAACCCGAAGCGATTGCGTTGAAATCTTGAGACCGCAAACCCTGCATTGTGTCTCCGCAGGTGGGAATCAATTTTGCAGAAACGGCCACGCTTATCCTCTTTTAAAAGCTTGCGCAGTGCACAGGGAGCGGCTGGCCAAACACAATTATTTGCGGGTTGCCACCCTAAACCCTAAACCCAAACTGGGGCGCTTCTGGGTGGTTCCCGGATTCCTTATTTCCACAAGGAGACGCGTTGCTCGGGTGAAATTGTTAGCCGAGTGATGTCATGTACTTCTCCCCACATGGAAGACCCTGAACTCTCCACAAGGAGTCTGATAAGTGGGTTTCTGTTAGGGATGGAACTAAAATGAGGGTCACTACAATGAGGAAATCTATCATCTACTATATACCCATGTTATGGTAACTTAAATCAAGTTCCTTAACAGCAAGCCAGATAATCGTGGAAGCACTCAATTCTTGCCGGAGGCTGTCAACTGACATACTTACTGCTCTTGTCAGCACCTGCTAGCGGGATGAGGGGTCATTCAATTGTAAACCATAACTCCCCTAAACCCTAAACATGCTTCAGAGAATCATTGCATGCAGGCGGTGGCCTCTCCTCCTGAACTCCTTCCCCCCGTGGTGTGTTTGGACCCCCATGGTGTGTTTGGGCTTGGGTTTGGGGGGCAATAGAAGAATGAAGATGCAAAAGCAATGGGGAAACAAGAAGACTTTTAAGTAGGAATCATAAGAGTAAGAATCTTGGAAGGAAGTGTAGAAGGAATTGTACGGAACTGTGCAATTAAAAAGCTTGAGAAATGGACATTGAAAAGGCTATATAGAGATTTAGATTTTCAAGGAATAAGGGGAACCAACCCCCTGACGCCTTTTGTGCGCGGTGAGGCCTGAGGGGGTGGGGGACACCATAGAACCCCAAACCCTAAACAATCATACATGGGGTTCTGTCAACCCAGTTGCCAGCCAAAGGGTGTAGATAATACGGAGAACCACAAAACGCGTTGTGCGCGGATCATCTAGTCAAACATCCTGCAATGCTCTCAGCGCTGCCCCTGCAAGCAATTTCGCGGCCCTAGACGCGAAAGGGAGCTCGAATCAGGCTTTTGTACAAGGATGCACTGGAACACGAATGTTTTTCTGCTTTTGGCATGGATGCTCTGGTATACCTGTATGCTTTCAGGGATAAACGTTATGAGGGTTTGGGCATCGGTGTTCTGGAAATCCGATGCACTGGACTATGGGCATTCTTGAATGTCATTATGGCGTGGGCACGCATGCTCTGGTAAATGCGTAAGCTCTCGGGGATGAAGTTTTCTTCGTTTGGGCCTGGATCTTCTGATCATCGGGTGCGCTGGAACAAGGAAATTCTCGGACGTTGCTGTGATTTGCGCGCGGATGCGCTGAGCGTATCCTTTCGGGAACAAGCGTACTTGGCACGGTTTGGAGAAGGAACGCTCTGGCATACTCCCGTGTAACCAAATGCCCTTTGATGTACGTTTTTCTGGTTGCGGCATGGATGCTGTGGAAATCAAATGCACAAGAACATGGAGGTTCTCATGGGCGGGGCATGCATGCTCTGGTGCCCGTACTTTTCCGGGCATAAACATTATCGTCATGTTTAATACTATTCTGATGCTTACGACTTTTATTGTTATCATTATCTACTACTATAAATTATTAGTATTATCATAACTGTCATTATTTTTATGGTTTCGGCCTGGGCATGACTGCTCTAGGCATGTGGGGTGGTCGTTGGAAACTTCTGACAAACCCGATGCATGCATTCAAGCATCTCATTGTTTGAGCTGCTGTTGTCGGGAGCCTCCGGGCGATGCGAGGATGTGGACTGGAGCAAAGACAGACAAGTGCGGCGCGTCGCGTGGTTGGAGGGCGCAACCCTGAATTCAAAAGCCCAAGCCATCCTAACCCCAAACCTTGAACCCCAAAAGCTAGACTCATACTGAATAGATCGCCAACTTCTCCGCAGCGCGCTGCGCATGTAATATGGTTCAAAGAAATACAAGGAGAATCCGTACCAAGCCCAATGCCAGAGTGCCGGTCAAAATCATTAAACTTAGGGTTTAGGGTTATAGAAATGGCCTCAATTGGTGGAGCCTATGTACCTACCACATTTCCCACTAAAACTGGGGGGGGGCAAACCATGTACAAGCTTGGCGCAAGGAAAGTGAACAGCGTCTAGCTGCCTGCCGAGCTCCTACGATTAAGGTTTTAGTTTAAATAGGGTTCTGATTTGGGGGTTCCAAAGCATGGGTCCCTTTCTGGGACCCCATAACAAGGATTCTGGTGCTTCACACATTCGGGTTCTCGTTTCGGGGTCCTCATAATAAGGATAGAAATATCATGGAGTCTATCTTGGGGCTCCCCTCTTTACGGACACAGTCGCGTTAAAACCGTGTTTGTTGACAGACGTCCTTGGACTTTGCTGTGAAAACATCTTGCTCCCATCTCTTGACCATGAAGCCTTCTCCCCTTCTGCACAACAATGACTGAAAGAGTCCGAACATACGCAAGGAGAATCCCTTTGCAAGAAAGCCTTCATTGAAGCAGCCAGACACCCTACACCCTAAACTGCTAGATCCTAAACAGCGACCTCAGCCTTGTTAATTCAGATAAAAACTCGGAATTGTCCCAAAACCCCCCATCGCCCTTCTCCATTCCTTTATTAGCTAGGCTTGGCAAACTGCATCTTCGTCACTTCAAGAGCTCAAGGTTTTGCAAACGAGGACACCCTTGTTCAACGGAAAGGTCTCCCAAACAAATCCCCAGCACCTTGGCACAGATCATGGGCACCTCTCCCTTTAGAAATGGTTACGCGCAGAACTGCACCCGGGCGCCGAACCAACGGCAAGCTCAGTATGTCAGGCTTTCCTGGGTTCTGCGGCAAATCCATGCGGGCAACCAAATTTGGATTCCTACTGTGCGCGAACTAATACTTCAAGCCTCACGTTAAGGACACCCTGAAAGTCCTAACATGACTTTGACTCAGGTTTTGTTTGCAGGAAAACAGCAAGAGCTTTGCTCAAAGGCATGTTCTTCTTCGAACCCTGCGCCGTAAACCCTAAACCCTACACCCTAAACCAAGCCAAGCCAGGCCAAACACCCCTATAAACCCTAACAGTGAAGATCAACTTTCAGCTTTAAGGTTTCAGGCTTATGGAACCGTACCCTAGACCCCATTAGGTTTGCGGTGCAGGGCCAGGGTTTAAGGTAGCGCTAAATCCTAACCCCAAAGCCCAAAATCCTAAACCCCAAACCCTGGAACCAGTTGGGGGCCGAAGCTAAACCAGGACAATCCCAAGACCATCAGCTGTGTCACGCAATCCTTATGCCAGGGGCCCTAAACCATGTCTCATAAATTGCGTTTACCCCTCTATGCTATTCCAGATTCCTGGAAACATCCCAACTACCATGATCCCTAAATCCGAGACCATGTCACATCATGTCCTGGATACCCAAAGTAGCAAAGACAACGTCCCAAAGCCAATTACACAAAAAGTCCAAAAGTCTACTTACCTGAGGGCTCAGGAAAGAACCCTACCTCCCAAACCCTAAATCTATGTCCTAAAGCTGGGTTGCTTTTGAGGAACTTAATCTAAGTTGCCATATTATGGGTATATCGTAAGTAATGGGGTTTCCTTATTCTGGGCAGCAACCCAGAAAATGGTGTAAACCCTACCCCCTTGTGACAGAAGTACGAAGAATTATTCAGAGTCACCAGGCGTGCACGGCGGAGACGAACGCCTGGACCAACTCTGGGCCTCAAGCAGGTACTACAGGCAGGCTTTAGGGTTTAGGGTTTAGGGTTTAGGGTTCAGGGTCTGGGGTTTAAGGGTTTAGGGTTCAGGGTTAGCGTGTAGGGCTCAGAGACTTAGGGTGTAGGGCTTAGGGTCTAGGCCAGCATTGGGTGGGTTGTGGGCTTGGGGTTTAAGGAGCGGGTTTAGGGTTGAAGGTTTTAGGGTTTGAGGGTCGAAGAAATAACTTACCTCGGGCTAGCAGGGAATGTAGAATTTGACAACAATGGAGGTTCATTATTCTTGGTGTTTGTTGGTGGACTACTACAAGCATCCAGTCCTTCATTCCTTGCTGACTGGAGGTGATTGCCTATATCATGTTGGTTGGGGGGGGGTTGGGGAGCTTGCGGTCCAAGGGTTAAAAGGTTTAGGTGAAACAAAGGGTCCTTTCTGGAAATTACCAACATGATCTTTGAGGTCCTATCCTTTATAAGCCCCAGACCTTGAACCACATAAGCAACCTGGGACATAACATTGGTAACTAATACTTAATCAGGCTTCTTGTCTCATCACCGCTTCTCAACCATAAACAGCCTGGGTTAGTCTCTACTTTGAAGGCCCCGGGGTCCTAAGAAGCTAGGTAAACTAATTACAAGGGCCTAGAATAGTCCTTTGATGCTTCTTTCGGCGAGGATATGGGGGATTGTCAAAATT
>CAJNIZ010007783.1:0-15613 GCA_905231905.1 Symbiodinium pilosum
TCCAGGATCATTCTGAGGAACATTCGAGTCGAAGAAACAATCTCAGGACTAGGATCAGTAACGAAGGCGGCGACCTTCTGGTGAGTAAGTCTGCTGAACACTCTGCTGAGGAGTCTGCAGTCCACTGCTTGAAGCAGTGCCTTAGTGCGTTGGAGTTGGGCCGGGGCAGCGATAGCTGACTGCCTAGCGACTCAACGCTATGCAGAGGCGCTGCCATCGACAATGGCAGCTGGCTCCTGGGGGCCGAGCTCCTTTTCGACGCTCCGGCGCCGCTACAGAGCTTCGCCCGGCATCGACCGCCAGATCCGAGTTGCAGCATACCAGGATTGTGGACCCGAGATGGGTGCAGGTGGCTGTTGCCAGGGTCAGGGAAAGGGAAGCCTTTCTCGAAACGAAACGGAAGCTGGGGGGAAAGCCTTCGAATCCTCCCCCCAACGAGGGGAATGAAGAGCAGTGGCGGGTTCATGCTGCACTTGAGCTCTCAACCGTGTCCTTGGTCGAGCCTGCTACTGCTGCTCTTCAGATTAAGTTCTGGAAAGCCTTCGAGGACTGGGTTTGCTCAGGAGCAGGAGAGGAGCGCTCTAGAGCAAGCGTCCAAAGTTCCCGAGCTGCTGGTCGAACTCCTCAACAGCTTCGCCCAGGAGCTCTACGATGCTGGAACGTCCTTGCATTACTACAGGCAGCTTGTGGCCTACACTCAGCGGAAGTTTGTCAACATACGCCCCTACGTGCGAAAAGTATGGGAGACCATTTCAAAATGGGAGTCTTTGCATGGAGCCTGTTCACCGTCCTCCGCTTCCCGAACCTCTTCTTCGAGCTTTGTGTTCCGTTGCAATCAGTTGGGGGTGGAGGCGTTGGGCGGCCGTAACTTTGCTGGCCTTCTACGCCCTGTGTCGACCGAGTCGGCTTGCCGAAGACTCGACGCAGAGGGGCCAGTGTTCAGCACGTGCGATTACAAGCTCCAAGGTTCGTGCACGAGTTCGTTTGCGAAGTTTTTCAGAATCTTCAGCCAGCAAGTTCTCTCTTTGGGGGGTCTCCTGCGTCTTACCGACGAAGATGGGACTCTTTGTTGAAAGCCTTCCTGGTTGGACGAGAACATCGGATTGCGCCCGGCTCCCTCCGAGGTGGGGGGGCTGTTGCAGCTCATCGCCGAGGAGAATCTGTCTCGGAAGTTCAGTGGCGACTTCGCTTGAAACATCTAGGCACGCTGGGGCACTACTTGCAGGAGGTAGTGGCGTTGTCAGTGCTGCCTTCACTCTCGACGAGGTCCCGAGAACTGATTAAGGCCGCCTCTAATTTGCTCCCTTTCTTGTGCAAATCAAAGGTGCCCTGAAAGCGCAGGTTCCCTAGGCTTTACTCCTCAAATGGCGGGCAGGGACGCCTAAGTGGCTTCCTGAGACGGCCTTGCTGGCCCTTCACCGTCACACGGAGCGTGAGTGCCAAAAAGAGGCACCTTTTTGGGAAAGCAGGGTTGGGGATTAACATGACACGTCATGTTCATCCTTTACCTTGCAGCTTTGGTTCCCTCCCTCCCGCCCAATGGGCAGGGACACCTAAGTGGCTTCCTGTGAGTGCCAAAAAGAGGCACCTTTTTGAGAAAGCAGGGTTGGGGATTAACATGAGTAATAGTTTCAGCAGAGGTTTAGGGCATTCGCAATGCGTACCACAAAATAGCCGTACAAATAGCAGGAAATAGAAGTGATTTGTTGTATGGAAACACTGAGTATGCGTGTGAGTATTCGTACGTACCCAAGGGCCCATGCCTTGAACCTTGAACCCCTGAATCCACGGGACTCCGCCAAAAAACGAGTCCTGGAACCTCTGCAGCAACGGCAAAACAGCAGTTATAGCTGGGGCTCTGGCGCTTGGACAATGTCAGCATCTATAGAAGTAAAGGATACCAGCAAGCCGGACGCTGTGGGAGCAGCTGGGACTACACATTTTGGGAGTTGGGCCCTCAAAAATCCCTAAACTCCCAAGCCATGTACCTTGAGCGGGGGGAGCAACTGAGTGTTGTCGTGCTACCGCGGTGTATGACTTGCCGTGGTGAGCAAATGTCTCGTCGTCATGAGTATGTATGATTTGTTGTCGCGGTTGCAATGCCCCCTCGTATCAAAATCTTCCTCTTTCCTTGTCCACATCAGTGCCCGGTTGATTTCGCATGCATGTTGGGGTTTCAGCAGCGGTCCCAGGTCTTTTTCGGGGGGCTCGAGTTTTTGTTGCGGACATGTTCGGAGTTTGTGGAACATGCCGCAGCCTCCCCGTGGCCCAAAGCAAAATACCATGGGGACAAGCGCGAGCGGATGCAATGACTGTTCCAAAAACCCTCAAGTTGATGTTGAGGTGACTTCCATACAGGCACCGAAGGCTCTTCAAGGTGAACAGCCTGATGCACGCGGTTTGCAAGCCCAGGTCAACGTTGCTCCTGGAGCTCAGCGAAGCAAGGAGCTTCGGCGGAGCCAGCTCTTGCGCAACGCGTTGGTTCCCGACTTCGAGATCCTACGTGGTCTGTCCGTCCAGGAAAGTCTCAGAGGCTTCGGTCGGCTTTGGCGTTTTTCTCCCACGGACCTGTCCGAGGAATCACGCGCTGCGATGTGGCAGCGCTCAAGGCCTTTGGAGTCCTTTGATCTGTTTTTGTCTCACACCTGGCGGACCAAAGGGCTCTGGAAGTTCTTGGCCTTGTCTCTGCAATGTGGATGGCAGCGGCTAGTGCTTAGCTGGTTCCTTGCGCTAGTTCTGGTGGAGATTCTGGTGTACTTTGACATACTTCCACTGCACATGAACTTCACCGTGCCTTGGTGAAATCGATCTCCAGCTGTTGATGCCTGCGAACCACTGCCCCATGCAACCAAGGTTTTTAAAGCATCCAAGTTGTGTCATCCTGACTGCGCGCAGCAACCATCAACAAGTGGGTTCGAACTTTCAGCAGTGGCCCCGACAACCCAAACCGCCCAAACCATCTGCAGACATCGAGACTCCCCCGACAGAGAATGCAAGAGTTTGCCGTTTGCCCAGATGTCCTGAGTATGCTGGTAAGAAGCGCGCCAAGGCTGTTTTCGAGGGCAACACCTACACCTTCCCTTTTGGAGCTCTGGGCGGGTTGAGGGAAGCTTAGGTTGCTTGAGGCTCAGTGGCAAGGTTTAAGCGCAAAATTTCTTAGCACTCTTCTGGCAGTGTAGGAGCCTGGGGTCTCTTCCTGGCAAACCTCACGCCCGTGATCACGGCCGTTGCAGCACCCGGGGGAACCCGGAATTGTTTCCTGGACATTGTCAGTGACTCGGCCTACGGCGATTCAGTAACGCTTGTCCATCACCTGGCGACAAACTGAGCTCACGACCTCGAATTTGCTTGACCAAGAACAGAAGAGTCAAGCAGCTGCGTTCAAGAAGCCAAAGAGACCAGCTCAGAGCCCTTTGAATGCAGAAACCGGAAGGTCTGAATCAGAGCTCCATGGATCCGTAAGCCCCAATCTACCGCTTGGCCTGGGGTTCTACGCGAGGGCTTCAAGCCCAGACCAGTGTGAGGTATCAACCAAGTGGACGAGGACTTGATGGAGCGTGGAATTTATGGTGACTCGGCATAACCTGTAGAAGGAGGCAAGGACTGCGCAGAAAGCCAACGGATGAAAGGACTGCTGTTGCTCACATGAAAGGACATTGATAATGCTTACGTATGTACACGTTTGACAGATGTTTCTATGTATATATGCATGCATGTAGGAAGGTAGGTATATATGAATAAATGAAGGAATGAATGTACGTATGTACATGTATGTACGTATATGTACGTATATTATGTACGCATAGGAGCAATTGGTCAAAACTCGCGTATTAGGCACGAAGAGAAGGAATGCCGTGACATGTAGAAATCGCGCAAGAAGCCCCAAAAGCCATAGGACCCCCCCAAAAGCGACACCCCTCAATCTAAGACGCAAACATGACTGTGTTTTGGCTGAACCCCCCAAAAGCGATACCTTTCTCGTATCCTACGCCAAAATCCCCGAAAAGGGATAGGCCCCCCCAAATTGTCCATGGCATCGGATTATACAAGAAGTTTCGGCGAACGCTCAATATGCACGCATATGCAAGCATGTATGTATGCAGGTATGTATATAGGTAGGTATAAAGATGTGTAGTACGTGTGTATGCATGTCTGTACCTACTTGCGCGTACCAAAGTTGTAATGCTTCCTTCCTGTCGGGGATTTGGATCGATATGGGCAAGCTACTTTCCAATCATCTGCTGGCTTCCTTATTGCCCTTGAGCTCATGCCGGTCGCACGGTTGAGTGTCCCACAATGGCTTTCTGCCTCCTAGCGAGCAACCATCAATACCATGGAAAACGGGACTTCATTCAGGAGGGACATAGGGCTCTACATGGGGATCATGTAATCGCACTTACAAGGCTTTTGCGAAGGGGTTAGCGGACTGCACAGAGACTCCAATTCAAGCAACCAGAACTTGAACATTAGACGCTCTCAAGGTCTGGGAGGATGCTTGGCGGTCTCCCGGCTCATTCTGAGAAGCGTGGATTTCGGATGTCCCAACCCCCGACCTAAATCTCCCCACAACTTCCCACAACCTCGAACTTAAAATGGCAAATCTCAGGTGACCAAGGAATTGCGCATCCTCTGGTCAAAGCCATACTTGCGGCTTGTCCATTTGGAGCTGGATGTTTCTATAGGCTGTCCTCCAGTGGGTAACTGGCACAGTTCTTGGAACCTCTCGTAGTCGCAAAGCATAAATAAGTATAAACGCTATCGCGCGCCCGCCTCGGCTGGCGGGGCGAGGAGCACACAAATAGATCATGGCATGTAGTTGATATGTGGGGTTTAGGGTCGAGGGAGTAACGGAGGAAAGCCTCATGGAAGGCGGGGAGGGGGCGGGAGGACCGCATAAGCCTCAAATGTGGGCCGGAATTTCGCGTAGGCCACCCACCATGAGTGGGTCTCGGGGAGGTCTGCAAAGAGGAGTAGAGGGGTTAGAGGGTTCTGAACGCCCTGAGGCTGGACAGGCTCGGCGAATTAATGAGCAGGCTAGGCTGGAGGGTGAATACCTAACTTGAAGCCTTCATGTTCCAGATTTCATCCAGATTTCAGCGTCGCATAGTCAGCGTACTTGAGCCAAAATGAGGGCTCAGGGTAGGGAAAAAGGACACGAGCAGGGAAGTGGGGCCTCCTTTCACGTCCACCTCGACGTGACAGGGGAAGGAAGGGGCCCCTTCACTTCCACTTCGAAGTGAGGGGGGGAGAGGGGAATTTGCGTTTGTTTCCTGAATGAGTACGCCTGTACCTGGTGGTGCCGACCAGACGGTGGGATAGCGCAGGGCCTCGGCGCAGTGCGCCGGCTGGTCCATGGGGACCAGCTAAGCCCGAAGAAGAAGAAGAAGGGGAAATTGTGGAGGTATACAAAAACGGTGGGGAGTGCGTGACAGTATCGGTGGGAAATATTTCTCAAGTAAGGTGAAGGTGGAAAGCATCGTAGGTGGTAAAGTGAAAGTGGAAGTCAAGCAAGATCAAATCTCTTTGAAGCCGAAGGGTTGCAAGCTGTTGCTGAAGTTTTTGTGGCAACTACGCCCAGCCCTTGGACAGAATGCTGGTCGAAAACACACTTGTTAACCCCCGGCAAGGTTAGGCGCTAAAGGTCACATGTTTTTGTTGGTGACGTCAAATTTCGTCGCATTGGGTGTGTTGAATACTTTAAACTAAAAACAAAACATGCAGGTGCATGAGAGTTCCCTTGTACACAGGAGGTTCACACACGGACATGGATGAAAGACAAATTCCCTGGTGACTTGGATTGATCGATCGGCTCGAATCCTTAGGCTTTCTGAGGAGGTTAGTAGAGCCTAGTACAAGAGGTCCAGGCTGCTATCCATGGCCGACAGCACCTGAATGACCCCCCCCAAGCTGCCAGAACATGGCCCATGAGCGGGATCTCATACTCCATAAACAAAAACCTTTGCGGGGAGCCGTCGGGTAACTACTATCTTTTGTCGTACTTTTCGTCATGGGCTAGGTTCCGGTCTCATGGGGATAGGTTTTGGTCCCTGAATCCAGACATTGGGAATGGAACCCATCGTCATCGTGCCAGACATGAAGAAGGGCAACCTGTACCTTTGGCTATGTGCAATGCCAAAGATAGGGCGTAGTACATTCCAGGTCGCTCTATCAACATCGCTCAAATTCCAGAGGTGTAGGATATCAAGCCGCCCGTCGCCCTGTACATGTTTTTGCTGGGAAAAGATGCTGCTCAGGCTTGGTTCTAGTCTGTCTGCTTGTGAGCTAGGTATTTGACGCTCAAGGCACTTTTTTATATCTGCAGCCTGGTGGCAAAATTCATGAACATGTGTGCTCTGAGGCTGCAATCACTGATATGTTCGCATGCAGCTGTAACACGTGAACTGACATGTACAACTGACAAATGCCAGGCTGACAAATGCAACTACATACTCGGAAAGCAGTATAGCTGTAAATGCTTAAGGACCACCCAACCTAGCACGCAAGGGGTGGCGTCTAATTTGCCACACCAGACTTCTAGGGCATGTCCCCCTTGCAATATGTTGAATGCGCACATACATGAACTTAAATGATACAGCTGGCAGCTGCTTCGCTTGGCAGACAGGGTGTCCATGGGTGTCCACACACGGCTGCGCACACACTCACGCAACAATGACCGCAAAGACACACGGCCGAGAGAAGGGTCCGGTGGCAGTTGTGAATTCAGCAGCAGCAACAACAATGCCAAAAAATCAAGGGAAGAATACCCGTGGACACAGCAGCGCATCGTCATCCTCATCCTGATCCCGATCCCCATCCTCATCTTCATCCTCATCGTAAACAGCAGCACCACCACCACAACTGCAACCGCAACACTAGAGTGGTAATCGCTAACACCAGCACAATCTACCAACCAGCCAAAACAATAAGCAGGTCACGACTCTGGTGCATCTTTGAGATTGCAGCTTATCGGTTTGTAAACCCGAATGGCAAGCTCACCCTCGCACCGTTGTTCCTCGAGAGTGGGGTGGTCATGCTTTGGCTCGGCCAAAACATCATCATGGTCGTTTACCTGGAGCTTCTGACCGTGGATGCTACACTGCCAAGATTCATGGTGGCTCCAGCCGTAATGCCCTTCGTCGTGATGGTGCACATGATGCGGAAAAACCTGCTGGTCAAACAAGAGTTGTTCGCATCACTGGAGAACTTCGATGTTGACAAGGCAGAATGCTCCAAGGAGTTTGACAGGGAATTTGTCCTTCAAGCGATCGAAAGGTGGTACGGCAGTCGAGAGGCCTTCACTGACTACGTTCGCGGGCCCCTCCGAAAGGAACTGCTGGGCAAGCAAGCCAATAGCCTGTTGCCGCTGCAGTACTGCTTTGTCATCGTGTCCCCGATTCTGAGCCTTAGTTTTGACATTCTGTCCCTGGGTGTCGAGTCAAGAAACTTTTTGGCTGGTCATGAGGTTATCATTGATGCATAGACAATAATTTGCCCCAGAGCTGTAAATCCTTGCCGCCAATTCGAAGGCTAGGCCTGGTCAAAAGCGCGTTGCCACTTCGTTTTCTCTTATGCTATGTCCTCAGCATCATGGTGGGCACAATGGTCTTCATGGGGGCTGCGCCTTGCTTGTTGATTCTGGTAGGGAATTTCCGTTTCTTTTCATGGCGGTCGGCCTGGGCGCATGAGTTCTTGGTGTTTGGCCATGAGGCTGTCACATCCAACGTGACATGCTTGGTAGTGGCTTGCATACTGTAATTGTGTAAACCTGGGAGTGGGTCAAAGCCGAAGTCTTTTAACAAGAGCTAAATTCGCGACGTACCCCTTTATGAAAGGGCATGTTCCAGGCTTATTGCTATGAGGCTTCTTGTAGCCACGCCACAGCATGCGAAGACCCGCGACAAAGGGTACATAGCCAGACAGACGTTTCAAGGGTTCGTATCAGATCGAGGGTTGTCAGCGCGGGCCGCAAGTTGTGACTCACTTCCACACACGAATATGCACCTCTATCATGCTAATTCGTCTAGGCCCGCCGCCAGTTCCAAGAAATGCTTTAGCCTCCCAGTCCTTAGAGTTTTGTAAGCCCATTGGAAAAACCTTTTAGAGCCCTTTGTAACCTTTAAAGCCTATCAGCCGCCAACCCCGAGGTTGCGGTCCGCTTCAGCCTCTTCCTGTGCGAACGCTTCGCTGCTCCCTACAAGCCCAGCCGCTGCTGCGAAACATGGACAATTATAATCATGATATGGTGATGATGATGATGCTGATGATGATGATGAGTATGGCTGTCATATTTCCGTCGTCTTTATTCCGAGCTGTTTCAGTTTGGAGTGCCAGGGCTTGGCACACGTTGGATGGGCACCATGGAAAGGTCGGTCAGGTCTTGTCGTCTGAGCTTACTTTGGGCCCTTCCAGAACGGATGGGGTCTTCATTCCATGCGTACGTGCGCAGCGTGTTGTTTCGAGCTGTTCAATAAACTCCATAATCACACGCCCATGTTGAGGCGCACAGCACAGGGATGGTCTCTGGAGGTCAATGAAAGTGCTGCTTCTTTTTTTATGGAGGGGCTTGCAGGGATCCTCCTCCTATGAGTCTAATCCGCAGCCATGCTCCAAAGCCAAGAAGAGCTTTGGGACTCCGCCGAGGATTGGCTTCAGAGTGTGGTGGTCTTCCTGGCTTGCAGCGTCATTGGCTTCGCTGGGTTTCTAGCCTCGGTTCTCGCGTACTCGACAAGCCTGGGTGCGTCTCTGGTCTGGTGCTTTTGTGTGATCTGCTTGATGGGGCTCTCGGGTATGGACTGGAACCGCCTCTTGGAAGTGCTTTCAGAATCAGCCTTGCAGTTGCACGTGCTTTAACGGTTTGCCTGTAGGTTTCTGCAGCGATTCGATTTGTTTGACCCAGGCGTATCGGCAAAGATCAACTGCCGCAGGGCTCCGCCGGAGAAGTCTCCAGCTGATGGCGAGGGCCACATGTCACTCTAGTCACTCTAGTCACTCTGTCCAGCCTTGCAAGAGCCAACTCGAAGCGCGAAGCGTGGCAGAGCGGAAGGATCCGAGATGTTTTTCTAGGTCTAGATTTTTCAAGAAGGCTGAGTCTGGCAGATTTTTGAATGGGGTTAACGTCGAAGACGTGGCTCGAAATCCCTGATTTTTTAGAAGCTGGATTTGTAAAAGAATGGACTTCCCATCTTAGCAGAAACTTGGCAGTTGGAACTCAAAGAACGAGCTGTATTTGGGTGTGCTGTTGCCATAAACTACTCGACCACGGCAAGAGTGGAGTTTCACCATGGAGTAGTGGAAGATCACTTTCGCCTAGCAACTGGAAACAAAGTCATTCAAAGCTAGAAGCTTCAGGGTGACGGCACTTTGGACTGCCGTAAAGAATCATATAGTTGCCTAAGCGCGCAGAAGCGCGAGAGCCCACAGCCATTCAACTCCATGTATCACAAATTCGGCTGTGGTTCGGTACGGTAAGGTTCGGGCTTCTTGAGTGCTTGATCAGCAACAGTAGCTGGAACAAGAGCACTTTGGCGGCTCGATCCTTCGTGACATTTGGCAAAGCAGACCAGAACTATTTGGCACGTTTTGTCAGAGCACCTTCCTGATCTTCCTGAAGCTAGCATGTCGCTGCGTCCTTGTTGAATTCAATGTCCGCCACGTGTGGACTACACTTCAGAGTTGGGAATCAGGGACACTGTGTCTACGACGTTGAAATGTGTTTTTTGCCTTTCGGGTTTGGGGCTTCAGTGAAGTGATTAAATGCTTGAGGTGGTCTGCTTTTGCAGCTCATGACACGGATTCGTTGTCAGAACCAGCCGCTCGACAAGCGCTTCTCAGAGATCTAGCCAGGAAATCCCACACACACAGACTTCAAGCCAAAACCTCGCATCTTGCTCTGTAAGTGTCAATGCTCTTGAAGTTGTCGACGTAACTTGCAACTAGCAACTTTGCTATTGACACCATGGCAAGCGATAATGGCCTGTGTCATCAGCTGTCGCGCTGTCGCTGAAACCCCCAGCAGGTCCTACGGTACACGGGACTTCAGGGAGTATTTCAATCAGCTGTGTCAAGGCTGTCGCTTCCCAAGGCCTCCCAGGCCTTCTGGAACAGCGTCCAGGGGCCCTCGGAGGTCTCATTTTGCATTATGGTTCTCATAAACTCTGAAGCACACTGCCTTGGTCTGCCATCATTCTGACACTGCAAAACGCAAGGATTCGCTTGAAATATGTTGCGCAAGCAGGGGCCCACAGGTAGTTCAGCAATTTGCTCAGAAGACGTGTACATACGGATCGTCTACGGACATATGTACAGTGAGAGGTACAGTAATTGTACATGATAGATAATGCATATAGCTAAACTGGCTATATTGTAGAGATGATGGATATCATTGGTATGGTTGATGACAACCCAGGCTAAACTGCTGCATTGACAATTTGGCTCTTCTCGCTTAGCCTTTTTTGCCCTGTTCTTCAGAAAGTCTGCATGGCATCCTAAGCGCCTGCTAGCACCGGCCTGAGTGGAAGCTACGACCAGCAAGAGTTGTGGGATGCTGTGCTCTCATAGTGGCATACGAGGAACTCTCGGCAGGTGCCTGGCCCACTGAACTCTTGCACCACAATGCTCAGCATGCTGCCAGGGCCGATCTGGGAACCGTTGCCAGCATCCTCGTGAGGGGAGCCCTATGCTGGCAGATGTTGCTCTTGGGGTGGCAATCGTTTGTTTCTCAGCGAACATTGTCATGTGTTATCGGGCTAAGCACAGGCATCCCGACTTGCGACCTCTTCCATCCTGTTGTCAACAGCTGCGTTTCGGAGATCCCAAATGAAAAAGCCTCGCGTCCGGGTGAATCTTCTATCGTCATGTGCGGCTTTCAGGTGTGCCTAGAATTCTAAGTTGATACATGATCGAAAGCCGTGTTTTTTGGATGCTTCTTTGTTGCAGAATGCTTTGGGCAATTCCCATGGCCAACAGCTCGACTCTGAAATTCAGCTGCTGCCAAGTGGCACGCCCCTTCTTCATTTATTTTGGCTTCAAGCACACAGCATTTTCACGGATGCTTTCAGAAGACCGACCATGTTTGCAAAAAGATGGGCGGCAACCCAGAAAAGGCAAGAAATGCGTGCAGTAAGGAGATGCTTCGCCCTTTGCCGAGCATCCACGCCGGCATCGCTTGTGACAATGTTTTGGCGAAGAATGTTGTTTCTCTGCAAGTTTTCTTGATGGATAGCCACGTAGACTTTCCATTTATTGATGCCAAACGGGGCAGGGCCACATGGACCCGAATACCAGTAGGGCTACGTCATACTACGGCATAACTGTTACAAAGCAATTCTCAGAATCTTCCTGGGTCTGGCATTAGCTGATGCCGGCAGTGTGCCTTTCACCTGCGCACTGTGCATGTGCTTTCGGCAGCAGGAATCGTTGCAGAGCTGACGAAACCCAAAAGTTTGTTCTTGAGCTTTTTAAGGTTTGGAGAACTTGTAGGGACGAAGTGCCTAAGGTCCCGCATCTAGGAGAGAGGTCAGGAGAGTCTGCTGAGCATCCATTGGCGGAGTGACAGGGTCGACGTATTTCCACGCCCAGACACGCACAAGTCACGCAAGACACGCACAAGCAATTCCTGCAGCATTGGCCTTTGCAGGTGCCCACAACCGCAGCCAGACCTTGGCATTCAACCTGCGAATCCTGCGACTCGTTGTCCGACCACCTTTGCATTTAGGGGCTTGAACTTCGCTGCACTTACCTGAGCTGATCTTATTAAAGCTCTATATGCAGGTTTGCCACTCGTGCAGCTAAGAATGGAAAGGCTTCTGAGTAGTGCTGAACGCAGTCAGCAAGCGTTGCACGGGACCATGGCTTCATGGCAGAGTGAATGGGCGCTGCAGGGTTTCTCCAGCGCCTGCCTGCTTCAAATGCAGGTTTCCATACCTTTGCCGAGTCATCCCCAAAGCTGCCACGCACAGTACCTAAGAATGCCATTGGTCATTCTGGGTCCATAACAAAGATGCCTGAGTAAGAGTGCAATGAACAGCGTTTGTGGCTAAGGCTTAGTACAGTGCACGCCCCGCGCATTCTTACCCGGTTCTGAATGCGGAGCTGCACATCTGGTGTTTGGACTAGATGTGGTTCAGCATGCCCGATATTCAAACACGGCGCTGCTGCATCCACTCAACCGTCCCATCCGACCACTTAGCGCTCCGTAGTTCGTTGTGGGATCAGAGGCTTCAGTTGGCGAAATCTCGTAGCGGCTGCTTGGCATGTTTGTTCAGGGAGTGTTGGACTTCACAGCAGTGGTAGCTCTGGGCATTCGGTCAAGGTTAAGTGTCCCGAAAGATCAAGAAAGCACATGCGTGTTTGTTCTGCCAAATTCTGTGTCACAGCAGTTGAGTGTCCAGACATCCCAACCTCGACTTCAGCTCCCTGTGCATTGTCAATCCTTCCGTGTTGCATAGCAAAGCCCAAGCCGATTTGCCCATGACAATCAACACTTGCTTCCCTTGCAAATGGTTCTGGCCCAGGGAAGTTGACGTGCCCTGTTCTGTGGCCACGATAGATGCAGGATGTGTCTCTTCCAGATTGGTGGCCGCCACACTTGCCACGGCAGTTCGGCAGCAGTCCTTCCTGTACTGCGGGAGTTACGCTTGCCTTGGAAGACTGCAGGTCATTGACGTAAGTTATATGCCAAGGCAGCATGCACGAACTCCTCACGCGGTTCATGTCCGCATTTGAACTTCAGCAGAGACACCCCGCACTAGCCTAGCCTAGTCATTATGATTGGTTCTGACCTGTGTGAGAGCCTCTGCCGGACTCCGGACTCCGCACAAGATTGCGTGTGATAGCAGCCAGCATGTTTGGCACGCTGCCATTTTGATGCCCATGGCCACTTGCAGGAACTTTGGAGGCAAAGAGGCACGGACATAAACTACCAGGGAAGACACCTGAGCAGAGACCTGCCGGCTTGATGCTGCACGTCAGCCTCAGATAAGCCAAAGCAAGGACTCCCGCCTGTGGGTGCGGCTGTGGAATTGCGCGGCCTCACTACCATGATATGGAGTTTCATGATTCATGGTGAGCTCTAACCAGCAAGGGTGACCCGACTCTCGGCGCCTGGCAAAGCAATTCCGCGGCTCTGCCTTTGCTCGTGATTCAGCCATCGAAGAGAATGCAAAGACATAAACCCGGCGATCGCAGCTGCGCGAGTCTAGGTCAACTATAAATTGGCCAGTCAAGGTTAGCGCGGTGAATGTGCATCGCAGCCTTGCCCGCACCATATTCCCGAATCAGGATTCGATTGTGTGGCTTTTAGGGCACACGCGTGGCCGACACCGCCTGATGCACTCGCACATTCGCACCTACTCGTACAGGGGTGTCTTTGTGCAACAGATGCAGCAAGCCTTGCGCGGTTGAAGCCTGTTTGTCAACATATCCACTCACCAACCTGCCTCGTACAGAGGGTGGAAGTCAATTTGAATTGCGCCTAGGCCTCGTGACAATGCCCTCCCAAGTTTTCATGTTAAAGCAGTCATGAAGGGGAGCACGATTACCTGATACGGGATACATCGTGACACTTCGGGGCTGGACCGTCACGCTTCTTGCAGGCGAGCCCACAAACAGAAGCAGAATACGTGAGGTAGTGAAGCCTGGGGCGTGGACTGTCTTCAGTGGACTTCGCCTGCGAGATGAGGAAAGGGCTGTAGACATGGATGACAATGAGTTGTTGGGCAAGTGGCAAGTGACATGCATGATTTTAAGAGGCTTAAGGCTTGAGAGGCTTATCTTGCAAGGGAGGTCAAGAGTAGTGGCAATCTCCCTGTTGCATGGCCAAATGACTGTAATGTTTGGTGGCATCTTCGCAGGAAGTGTTGGCAGCCTGCAATCTACGCTGGTTTAGCTTATGTCTTGCAAGAGCCAACGTCAGCCTGCCCAAGGCTTGAGAGGCCAATGCAGGCCTTCGGCCTTTTGACAGAAGCTTCCTGCATCTAATTCCTAGCTTTCATCTTTTCCGCTCTCACGCACATGTGAAAGAAGACAGATCTCTATGGGTACATGTAGAGTATGCTAAGGTGAGCCAGCAAAAGCCAGCTTGCAGCCAAGCTTAGCATGTGGAGTTTCGGCGTGGCATTGTGCATTTGTGTCTCTTTGCAAGTGTTGATCGGGCTCTGCCCGGTTGGTGTCGCGCTTTCGTCGTCCGTGGTCTACCCATGTGCTCAGATCTCACACTGGCAGCTATGTGAGCCTTCCTGCGTGACACCCAGGAGTAGCATTGTGCGATTCAAAAAGGAGCCACATTTGCAATGCCCGTCAGCCTGCTGGGGAGATGGTCACCCACGCTGTGTTGCAGCTTTCCCGAATTTGGAAATTCTCGCAGCAGGATTAGCAGCATAAATGGCACGAATACTGGTTGTAGTACGTAGTATCCCCAGCAGACACCCAGCAGTTCAGCTGTTCTGCTTTTTTATTTACTTGCCAGCTCATGCGTGCAATTGCAGCCATTCTCCAGAACTCCACGCTTGGCAAATGCTTCCTGACTTGCCTTGGCTCCGGTCAGCGCTGGCAGTCTGATCAGGGGGATGGTGGACGACTCTGACCACGGCATCCCTCGTTGCTAGACAGAGAAATGCCGAGCCCGCACTATGGCCCAAACCAGGGTCTGGCAGTTGGAAGGTGCTGTTGGCCCCTTTCTGCTTAACAGCATTGATGGGATTCCGCTGAAGCGATCAACAGGTCTGGAAAGTCTCGGGAGACGCACGCTGACGTGCTCAAATCTTGTCAGGCTGGCAAGCCGTGACACAATCAAACTCTTGATGAATGGACATCTTCAGCCGGCATCGTGCCAAGCACCTCTCGCCTCTCAGCAAATGACGCACAGGCGACTTCAAGAAGGTGTACCCTGCCGCGAATCGGGTGGCGTGGACGGGGTTTTCAGAACTGCAGGAGCATAGGGCCAGGCCCGATAACTTGACCCTTGAGAAGCACCATCGAATGTTTTCTTCAACATCTGGCTGGAAGCTGGAGATGCGGCCGGAGGTTCAGGTCCAAGGGCTTTTGTTTTGCTTCAAGGCTGCAACTGGCACGGCAGATGGTAGACTGGTCCTGGGCCGAACCTCCTAGTTCATGGCGTCTGGGCATTTCCCTATGAAGCCTTCTTGTGCCGTAGAGCTGCGTGCCTGGCGCGCAAAACCCCCAAAAAGAGTCACGGAACTCCGTAGACAATCCCTTTTTCACGTTCCATGCCGTGGCATTTGCGGAGCAGTCTTGCTTTTGGCGCATCCGTCGGTCTCGTAGCCAGCTAACACAAACACATGGGACGCGACGTTCTGCCTGCGGATGTAAGAGAAAATGCTGCAATATTGAAATTCGGAACTCCTGATAGATGTTAAACATTCGAAGCATTCCCTAAAATGCGACTGATCCGGATAGATCTCAGTTCTGTTCAGAAGACGTAAGATACATAAACGCAGATGAATGTATCCTTGAATGGCTTTTATGGGATTCAAGCCCGCAAAGAGGAATGGGAATGATTCGCACGTATGTTATTAATGTTGACTTCGCATTAATAAAGTACCCCCTCCCCCCCCTCCCCCCCCTCGATTGATCTATCTCCGTCCCGGGAGACCCC
>CAJNIZ010007784.1:0-15612 GCA_905231905.1 Symbiodinium pilosum
TAAAGCGCGCGTACTACCGTACTACTACTACTACTACGACGACGACGACGACGACCACGACCACGACCACGACCACGACCACGACCACGACCACGACCACGACCACCACTACTGCCACAGCTCTGCAGTGACAACCATGAGAAGTGTAAGTCCAGGACAGCTCAAATTCAAAGCCCGAGGCCGCGCGCCTCCGGGTGCCAGACCACCAGCATCACTAAACGAGCACGGCTGTGTTCGCAGGGGCCAAAGGTCTCAGCTTCAGCTCTCCCTGGAAGAAAAGGGCATGTCGTACTCCCGTCCCTATGTCTATCTACAGCATCTACAAACTGCTTGCGGCGTCTATCTCCTTGGTCTTATCTCGCACTGTGCATCCTCCTTCTTGCTACTAGTACTGCTCCCAAGTAAGCGCCCGAGGCATGATCTCTTAATCGATCTTCTTTGTTTTTTTTGGCTTCTTGTGTTCAACTCCCTGTCGATGCAAGAGGAATCCCCGTTTGGCATCTCACCTGCATCCTAGCCCCATACAGGTGGCGCCCCAAAGATTGACACGCCCATGGCCGGGTCCGTGACAGCCACGCGCAGGGCTTGCTTGAAAACACTCTCACGAATCTGACTTGCATGTGAGTTTATGGGCCATGGCAACAGGAGCTTCAAGCAACCCCACGGCAGCTCTCCCACTTTGTGGTTCGTGCACGCTGGTGCTGACAAAACCTACCAGAAAAGTGCAACTTCAAACATTCAATCGGCACACCCTGTAATCCGTAATCCCTTGCAACTAGTAGCTCGAATTTTCTCTTGCGACAAGCTGTCGTTACATCTAGGTAGCAACCAGATAGCAGAACTGCTGAAGGATGCAAGATTGCTTTCAACATCTTTCAACCTTGGACAGAAGGTCTTCCGCAAAAACCAAACTCATGCTGCTTCCCCAGCTCTGGGACCCGAAATCCTGTATCCTACAGCCCTCTCTGCGCCATCGTCGCTGGCAAAGCTTCAGTCGTAAATCTTCTGGACCGGCGAGCTCCTTCTATAGCCTGATCACTCCATCGGTCACAGACACGTGCCGGGCAAGTGCGCCGTGGTTCACCGTCTTAAGTACTACCCTATGGCCACTCTGACATTCAATCAAGACGACAATCGAAATCGACACAGCGGTAGCGAAACCTGATGCGTGCTGCATGTCGGGTGCTGGCTTGTGACATCCTGTGACTGCTTCGTTGCTACGTACTCCATGGACTTCAATACTAAAGATCCTGCACGGGAGCATGCGCGTTTGCGCAGATACTTCAGGTTCGGGATGGGGCAGCTTCTTTTGCAATCGATCTGCAAATCCGGGACATCCAAATGGGCGGCTAGGTCGACTACACTGCAAAAGTGTTTTAGAAAAACAGTTGTTGAATGCAGGGGTTGATTGCGCAAATCAACCCTGCGATATTTCCACATGCAGGGTCCAGATCAAGCAGAAAAAGACACACACACACACAAAGACCTACTACACCAAGCAAACGCGAACGCAGCTCCGTACTCAGAAGCCCAAGCTCTCAGGCTTCTGGCCTTTCATGACCTGAAGCGCCCGACATAAAGCCCTTTAGCCATTTATCCGTCTGATTCTGGCTGCTGGCTGAAGAAGTTGCCCTGGTCGTTCTCTGGCCCAATGAGCATCAGCCTGCATCTTGCCAAAATGCTAAAATGCTGTCGGTCCATGCATCGTCAAGCAAAAACTGCTGATGTCTCGCCAAATTCTCCGAGGAAAACTAAGTGCCTGATTCGAGGCCCGATCCTGAACGTGGGAGTGTGGGAGTGTGTCCGGAAGCGCTTGGGCTTCTCATACATTAGGCTTTTGATGATGCAGGGGCTTAGGGGCTGAGGAGCTAAAGCTCGGTGAGGGGGAACAGTTGGAGAACGTTGTGAATTTGGTCACTCGTAAAAAAAAACTCTTGGGGCTGCGAGCAAAGCTTCTCAATACAGACCAGGGGCAGCGGCATCAGGAAGTTGGTCGACATGAGGATGGACAGGCCAATCACCATGAAAATGAAGCCTGCTCTATTCTGGGATTTTTCATGACGAGAACTCTTTTCTCATTCCTCCATGTTGCAGACGGTCGGCAGCAGGCCCATCAAGAAGAACTTTCTCTACTGGCTGGCAAAGTGGCCACAAAATCTCGCAAGGTGCAAGAAGCACTCGAGCTGCTAGTAGATTGCGCTGCCAAGTTTGCCAGGTGCGTATAGCATGTGCGCAGTCGACCGTGTGAGTCCAAATTCGCCATGCGTGCTAGACTGCTTGTTGGTAAGCTTTCAGCTCAGTGCGGTGAGCAACCACAGTTGCACGTTGAGAAACAGTCTTAGGGAAATTAATTGGCTTCCTGCCTCCAAACTGGAAGAAGAAGTAGAAGCCGCCTTGCGAAGAGTAGCTGGTTGCGCTATCAATCGCTTTGCAATGAAGACCAATCAAACAAGCTAAAGCATTCAAGGCACATGCGAAAAGCATTCCTGCCGCGAAAAGCGTGGTGATGGCGGAGTTCGCAACCTAGCGATAAGATTATCCCATCAAGTTCTAGACTCCACGGAGCTGAGAACAATTTCAAAACGACATTTTGCGATTCAACAAGCGATCTACCAACAGCACGTATGCACGACCAGTAATGCTGAAGCATGTCAATTCCATGGAGCGCTGTCATCTCTAGTGGGTTCGCGTGCTCTAGTAGAGGGGGTTCCCGCAAAGGAGTCACCCAAAAAAGCATGTTGTGACTGGTACGACTCGTTGGCACCCAGCACTTGTGTAAATGCATGATGTGGAGATATGATTTGTGCTATGTATCGAGCACACGTATTCTGGCCTGTTTCGTCGGCACCCCGCGCTGTGCAAAGGTACATAGTGGAATACAAATCCCGAGTTGAAAGGCATAGAGTAATCTCTGAATGTCGGGTGGAAACCAATATATTATGCTACAGGATGTGTTTCTGGCAGTAGATTTGGGGCTCCTTCAAAACAGACCGACCATTTAAGGAGCCAGGTGGATCTCCTACCCTCAGAGCCCTGAAGCTTTTCATCCTCTGACCCAAATGCAGCACTTCCCAAGGCCAGTGGCTGAGATGCCCATCTCTTCAAGAGCTGCATGGGCCTGCCAGAACAGTGACGACTGAGCCAATGCCGAGGACTCTTATCAAAGGCCTTTGACTCCAAACCTGGATGGCACGCTCCAACCAACGCCCAGGCCCTGAGGCCCTGATTTGCATAAAAACCTTGACCCTGCCAGATTGACAGCGAGATACGGCAAGAACCCAAAACTGCGGGGCCCACCCTGCCGGTTCGAGTCCTTGCCGATGCATTGTTGTAAGCGTGGAGAAGGTGCACCTTCGTGGGATTTGAGGCTTGACTGCTGTGAAGGGTGCCTCACGACATGTCGACGCAGCGCATGGCTCTTGTAAAGATGTCAACCCTCTTCACTGGAAGAGGACGACACGAACAACATTATGAGAAACGCCTTCGCCCATGTCATTCCAAACAGCCTACTTGCCGTCGCCTAGAATGCCTAGAAGCCCTGGTGAATGTTTGCCATCTCTGCAATGCCATCTACGTTCACGACGAGCATGCTCAGAAAAAAACTCAACTGGTGGCTTCAAGAGCAACCACGACTTGAAAGTTCCACTCCAAGGCTACGCCCACGCCGTCCCAGCAGCAGTGTAGTCCACGGACAAACCGACCGTAGCAATCATGAAGATACCTGGAGACACGGAAATGCCCATTACGCAAGGGGCCGTGATCTTCACTGTTTTGGGTACGCTGCGACCTCCAATGCAGCGGGCTGCAAGGGGACGTGTGGCAACATGCCTTTCGAGACAACGATTTCGCGGCCGTTGGATCTGTCCGCTGAGGGTGTGATGCATCCGCTACATCATGTGATAAGTCTAGGGAAACCCACTACTTCGGTCAACTCTCCAGCTGACGTTATGACTTCGTGCATGTTCAGTTTGTGTCTACTGAGACTTGCTGAGAGATTCCAACTGTTTCAACCTGGTCTTAGTTGTTTGAGCGTCTTTTCTTCATTTATTAGCCTGACAGCGTCCCGACACACATGCCCACAGCCAAAATGAAAATTCCTCCAACATAGCAGTCAAATGATGGTAGCAATGCGGTTGCGCAACCTCATGAAACAAGGGAGCAAAGTATGAAGCAAAGGATGAACGTGGGAGTCCGTCTATAGGACTGTGTTTTTGAATCATGTTCTCTTTTGCGGTGACCGGCTTGGGCCCTTTTCTGCTCTAATGCTCTCCAACATGGTCTTCTGAAACTGCACAGAAAGTGTCGCATGGGATGCTATTTCCGAAATTTTAATCGAGACGGAACTCCGGGAAGGTTCTGAAATAAAACATGACCTCGCGACCTACTACTGCTTGAGAACAACGTAACTCCATGCTCTTTGGCATGGGAAACTTGCAAAGAGGACCACTTCCGTTCACACTCTGTGCTTGTTGCAGTGGACGGTAGGAGGTCCAGAGTATTTCTGTGTGAGCAGGGTCCCACATAATGACACACTTCAACGAAATTAAAGGCACCTTTGCGAGGCTCGGTCAAGGCACTCCGTCATGTCCTGGCATGTCCCTCTTGTGCCCCGGTTTCAGCACGTGCTCATGGAAGCGAAGCGAACTGAAACCAGCAAACTAGAACCAGAAAGCGCTACAGGGCGTACAGTATCTTTCTCAGACCCGCATACGAGGTCCACGAGAAGATGTAGAACTTCTTGGAATACACTTACAGCGCAGACTTACAGCGTCAAGACGGGTCTGCTGAGACAAAAACACTTGCTTGAGATCTGCGGATCTGTGGGAGTTGAACCTGAGGCTCCTGACTGAACTCAGCTCTGACGCGCCAAGGAGCACTCATTCTCGCCCAAACTCCAACCCAGCAACGGAACCACGCCCAAGAACGTGGCAGTGATGCAAATGATACCTCACGGGCGCGCCGTTTGAAAACCATTCTCAAAACTACCCAGAACACCAGCACAATTCACCAAGAGAACTCGCACCTGGTGAAGGCCTAGGCTTTGCTGAGCTGGTATGACCGCACGATATAAAAGCTACAACGAAGCCTGTTACAACACGGAAGTACGCTCTGCGTGGAGCTTCAGGGACAGGAGGAGTAGAGCGACCCCAAGCTATAGCAGCCTTTCTAATCCTAAACTAAGAGCAAATCTTCAAATTCGAGGAGCCTACCATGAAAGCCGCACAGAGTTTGCTACCACGGTGGCATCCACTGTCTCTGCAGCCTAGAGTCACACAAGTCCGAGGGTAGAAGTCCACCAGTTCCAGGTGGTTAGCCTCAAGTCAGAAAAACAAGGAGAGCGTGAAAAAAAAGGATCACCAAAACACATTGGTACCTTTTCGCGGCATAAAAGGCAGCATTCGTAGCTCAGGACGTTGAAACTGAAAATCCTGAGCAAGAAACGAGAAGAGCGCAAGAGAGAAAGAAAGAAGGAAGAAAAAACGAAGGAACTACATAAACCATGACGATGATCAACAGAAATATCAAAGAAGCAAGAAGAGAAGAAAGCAAGAACAACATATCCAGGAAAGGAAAATGGAAGAAATAAAGAAGCATCAAAGGTGTTCCTAAGTCACATGTTCTGATGGGAGGCTGCGCCCCTCCCCAAGCCCCGGACTATTTGTCAACGCAGGCACATTGCTAAAACATTCCAAAGGCATGCTTAAGGCTTAAGCTACATGTTCCCGTTGTGATGCAAGGCTGCACCCCTGCAACCACCTGCCATGCACAGCATTCGCAGCAGTTGATGAGCCCGCAATGTTGTCATTTTCATTTTCTGCGTCAAAGTTTCCAAATGATCTCATGTGCTTGCAGACACTTAATAATTCCAAATGCTTCATTTACTAAGCTTGCTGCCTGACCGAAGCCCCACATGCTGCAATTTACCGTGAAAGACCCCAAATGCTGAAACTTGCTGTGTTCGCAGCTTGTCAAAGACTCCAAGTGCCTTCTACCATGAGCCACCGTGAAAGCCACCGCGGCACATTGCAAAGTACAGTCGTTCCAGCATTCGAGAACTTGCAAGTAGTGTAAACTGCAGTATTTCTGGTGTTCCGGTGCTTCAATTGCTGTAATTTCAGCATTTCAGTCCTTCCAAGACCTGCGAATGCTGCAATTTGCAAGATCTCCAACGCTCCAAAAGCCGCAAGGACTGTGGCTTTCCGCCGTGAATTCACTGTTGTTTGTTGCTGATCCTGCCAACGATGTGTTCTCTACCATGCAAGCTACCATTCCTTTTTTGTTTGATTCCTCTTTTTAATCCTCCACCCTCAAAAACATGCCTTCGACTCAAATTTGCGAAGAAGTCAGCACGAAAGTGCCAAGCCTGAGAGCAAGTGGTATTGGCCTAGGAGAAGAAGCCAACATGTCATGTAACTTCATAGTAATACTTGGCGTTCTGCGCTGCACCTTGCAGCCCAGCAGCAGCAGCACGATGAAGCAGACCAAAAGAGAAAGGCCGATGCCCATGGTTGCCGCCTTCACCATCTCGTTCTGCGTGACGAGGAACCTGATGCAGCGAAGAAGGCTCTGCATGGCTCTGCCATCCCATTCCTCTTTCTCTGGGCGGGCACTTGGAAAGCTGCGTCCTGAAACCTGGACCCTCGAAGCCTCTTGCGCTTGATTTGTGTGGAGTGTCGGAGTCTGAGGCCAGGACAGGTAGAGCTCTGCCGTCCTCAGCAGGGACCGCCTACACTTCAAGCAACTACAAGTACACCATTCGCCCAAAGCAAACAACCGATCAAATCTTGGTGGCGGAAAATTCTCGCAGATCACGAGGCGAAACTCCAATGTGCAGAGGTGCAATGAGACGGGAACGCGTGCACATTCACAAGGAGAATGCGGCATACAACGGCATAGAAACTACAGGAAGGTATCACGGATCCACAGGGCCCAAATTTTCTTGGCTCCAGAGGCACGTTATTTGAAGCTGCTGATTCCTGCCAAGGGTCTGGAAGCCACCCAACGTTGGAGCATGGGTGTTCTGAACAGGCGTGTCTGATGACACCGCAACAAAGTCTGAACTTCATCCGGACAATTCGGATGCAGAAGAGCAATCTCGAACCTCAAACACCAGGCAACCCTGTCCTTGAAGCTCTGCCACCGCTCGTACCACTCGTTGGCTTCGTCCACCGTGTTCCTACAATAACTGCACAATGTCTCAACTCAGCCGCTGGAGAACCTCAAGCTCTACCAGTAGCTGTGCCAAGCCACTCGCGTGGGAATGTTGCGTTGTAGCTGATCCAGGCAAACTGAACCGCCTTAATTCTTGATTCCCGCAGCTGGGATTGAGTGACTTATAGGGTCTGCCTCACTATCTTCAATAGTCTTCTAGACTTACGTATGGTGATTGCGGGTCTCACCAAGTTGAAACGGCACGCGTGGACTTCATGTGCTATGTCATGTCATAGGTCGGCACAAGCGTTGATAGAGCAAAGCCGCCGTCTTGTCTGCGTTGAGCCGAATGCCGGTGTACTGAGCCTTGGCTGGAGGTCTCGGCCGGAGGTTGTAGAGGCGTGCGGGTGGTCTGAAGCACGCACCCAACAATCGCACATGGGTGCTGAGGCAAGCTTGCTATGAAGGCCAACGAAAGCACTGCACATCTTAGAATGATTTGTTCGAATGATGTCCCACGTTTGATTCTCCAGCACCAGCATGCTTAGCAGAGCTGCTGCATCGTCATGCTATGTCCAATCTATGGGCAGCAATCGATCACCTTCAGGTTGGCCGCCCACTTAGACTTACGTAGTACGTACGTGCTCTGTCAAACCCATTGCTCACGCCAGAAGCCTCAGACCGAGCCTGTAAGAGTTACCTAAGGTGTGCGCCTCGGCCAGGCTTACTAGGGCCATCGATGATGGTCGTCCAAAACCATCTCTTGCTGGCAGCCGCGGTGCAGCAAAGTCGGATTCGTATCGACGATTCACGCTCCTGCGCTGCTTGTCAAGGCCCATGGGCCTTCAGATCTAGGGAGGATTCGCGAGGGCTAAACTTTATGAGGAAAAGGCTCATGTGACAGAGTTCCTGTTGGATCTCAAGCGGCAGGCGTGGTCAGGAGGCAAAGCCGCACTCATTCTCCGGTTGACTTGGAAGACACGTGCACTATCCCAGATGTCCTCAAGTAATTGGTCTTCGCCTCCAGGTACACTTGCCACTCTGTCTTCGTCGGGTCGGTTGAAGACCTGACGCAAGCTTGAGGGAGATATTGGGGCACATGTCGGGGCTGTGAATCTCCAAGCCAACAATGGTAAAAGGTACGTCCCTCTTCCTTGCATCATTGCGCTCGGGGGTTTCATTGATGCTGCCTCGGGGATTGCAGACACCTAGTAGTCTTAGTGGTCTGTGCCAGCAATAGGCTGCCAGTCTCTTCAAGCAATTTTTGGCAAGTTCGACGAAAAGTTGCCATTGACCATCTGCAGCGGCGGATGTTCTACAATTGCCAGATCTGCCACAAACACACAAAGAAACATACGTTTCAAAGGTAGTCTAGCGACTGACAAACCCAAGCTGCAACAAGCGGGAATCATGCCGGCGAGGTGCGTCGTTCCCAGCAAGCTGATGAACTCAGTCTCTGACAGGCCTGGATAGCCTTGGAGCTTGCTGACATTGCGGGCGGATGACCAGTTTCAGGAACAGCCTCACTTGTTAGATTTTGTCTGTGAGCAACTTTCACCTCCTAAACGCCAACCCAATACAAGCTTTGCTGCGCAAGTGTGCAAGTGTTGCTGCTGCCGGCAGCTCTGGCAGATGTGATGGGACTTCAGTCCTGACATTTCAGAACGTTCGTGAAGGATGGCGGACTGCCATGCACCATCTCTAACACTTTGGGGGGGAATTTCCGCAACCCCAAGCCAAGGCGAGCTGTCTTGTTTTGTTGAAAAAATTGGTCAAGTCGCTGAGCGGATCGGTGGTGGAGTAGCCTTAGCTTAGCAGCTTTCGGTTGCTTTCTGGCTGCTGCTTACCCTGCCGGGTTTGGGACGTCAGGTCCAGCAGCAGGACACCATTTACCAGACTAAAGCAGCACTGAACTGCCTTGCTCACCAATCCTGATGCAGCTCGCTAGCAGACCCCTTGAGGAGTCACAGCGCCATTCCACGCACAGCCTGGTAACAGGAACCAGGATGCAGGGGACGCATGGCAAGGGTCTCATGCTTGAGGCTTCAAAACCCGGGGCAGATTAAACTGGAAGAGGACTCCAGACGGCATGGTGCCGAAGTTTGTTCAGTACACTCCAACTGCAGGGCATTGCAAGGGTAAGCAAGCGGGAGCCACCTGCGGCACCGGTGCATGAGAGCTGCGTGCGGCCCTGGCAGTTGCCTGCATCGACTCTAAGTATCACTTGAAGCTGAAGCTGTTAGATTGGAGTCTGCTAGTGCAATGTCCAGCAGTGCTAGATACTGAGCTTCGCCTGAGAAACCATCCAAGGAGTCACATGTCGCGTCACTTGCTCAGCAGTTCTGTGTGACCGGTGGATCAGGCATCTTGCCTTGCTTTGATGCCCAGAAGTAGCGCACGTCCTGGAGATGACACATCTTTCACTCAAGGCTGCACCTACGAAATCGTCCTACTTGAGTAGCTCAGCAACCTTGGTCATGAACCTCATCGCACAGAATTGGGGCCCCTCTCCTCCATGAAGCAGTAGCGCGATGTTACGCAGCTTTCGTCAGCCTCACATTTCAGCGCACAAGCCGTGCAAGTCAAAAAGCAGAGTGCCGCAAAACCGTTCCAACCATTCCCCAGGCGTGCCCGCACGTAGAGTCCCTGCGTCTGCCATGCCGTCTGGTCGGCCTGGCGGATGTCTACGTTCTCTGACTAAGAAGCCTAATAGACATCTTTTCGACACACTTACACGCAAGGTCCCGTGGACTCCTTCTCGCCTTCCTGGAGAAACTTTGGCAAGAGAATGCGGGAGGGTCAAACTGAGGAGAAGGTGGGCGTTTCCCTCCCGCCCGGCCGCGCAGTTGCCAGGTAGGGGCGAGCCTTTGGCAAGGCACTGCCTCGGATCTCAAGCACCGAAGCACGTAAACCCTTAAGTCCAATGCGCAAGGTGTCCCAGCACAGCCTCATGCTGATATGTCACTTGCATTTACCCGCGAAAAGCTGCAAGAGCTTTCCAGGCCGCCAGTTTATTATCACAGCTAGCTTGACGGCTTAGAGTCTTGGTGCCCACTCACTATTCGTAGACTGCATCTGCTGCATGTGCGAGCGGCCGATTTCCGCAGCGCGTATTCGCTGCATCCTGGCACTGAGAGTTGAAGCTAAACAGCATTGCTCCGGACCCTTACGAGCCACCTGCACTGACAATTTGGAGCTAAAGGAAATGAGCAATAACTTGTGGACTGAGTTCTTAGGTAATCCTCAAACCTCGCGTTGTTTCAAGCTACCATCCACTACATTTCGATACACTTGCGGGCATGGCCTGGCCAAGATCAACGGCCTCGCAAAGAGCCTGCAAAGTGCGCGAATTCGTGATTTCAAGACAGGCCTGATATGCATGCATTGAGCTCCACATGTCGCTTGTGCCCACACTCCGATTCATTGCCCCGCACTGGTCAGCTGCCACTCCGCAAATCCCTCCCTTCCCTCCCACCAAAAGCTCGAGCTGGAACGCAGGCTTTGCAAGGTCGGTGGCGGAAGTTCCTGCTTGTTCAAAGGGGAAGCTCACGTGATTGGCACGAAGGAGAATGCAAGCCTCCTTCTGTGTCAGGAGATTCTGGGACTGGGGATGTCAGGTCAGAGTCTGGAAAAAGATGCTGGCTAGAGTGGCAGAGTGGCTGGAGCTACATGGAGCTGGGTACGCCAGTCGAGGAGATTAGAATGAGGAGCTTGTGTTGCTTTCAACTGAGTAATACCACCTCATCTGCTTCAGAGGGCAAACCATGGCAGACCCAATTTGTACCAACCAAAGGCTTCTTGAAGGCTTCTTGATAGCGAGCTAGCGCTCGGCGTGCGTTGCTTGCCTTTACTCCAGTCTTGGCGGACGTCTCCGCATCTGAGGTTTGGATGATTTTGGATGGTTTGCCTTGCAGCGCCAAAACACAGGTCCCAAATGTCTGAGCATGCTGCTTCTCGAGCTCTGTCCTCCGAACCTCGCCGCATTTGTCGTGGAATCTGCGATCTCACGTGCCCAGGTGACAGGCTGCCTTTGGCTGCGAAATGGCCAGCAGAATCTTCTGTGTACTCGTCTTCTTGCAGCACATGCGAGGTTTGATAGCTGCAGCCGCTGCCGTTTGGAAAGGTTTGGCCGTACTTGTAGCTTTTCCAGCGCCGCAAGTATGCTAACAATCTAGCAGGCTGGCAGTAAGCTTGTGATCCAACTTCAAATATAAAATCTCCTCAGCTCCGCTGAGGATCATTTTCATGTTTTAAGAAGATGGTTCAGAAAACGGATTGAAACAACACCAGGCTTTCGAAGCGACTGTTTTTTTTGTTCACCCCTTCGGACGCGACTATCTTTGAGCCTCCAAGCTTCCGAGCTTTCATGGCTAAGGGTTTCTCACCACTTCGCTTCTTCTGGGAGGACAGCTCTACTCCAAAGACTCCAAAACGGAGCAGCCAAGCAACTGCTAACCTGGCATAGCAAAACGGTGTCACGTACAGCTCTACATGCAGCTCTATAGCAATCTTGTACTGTGGTCCAGCAGTAGATGTTGCCAGCGCCCTGCATAATCTTATGTCTCAAGTTCTGCACTGTTGTTGACCCATGCTTGGAGGAAACAAAGTACATGAACAGTGAGTACACATTGAAGACCTCATATGAAGCCGATGAAGCCGAGCTGCTCTTCTTCCAGGCCGAACACAATCGAGGCAGTTACCGGAGTCGTGGAGAATTCAAACCTAGGCTGGCGCATCTTGGCGCAGGTGCATGGTCGAGCTTTGGTCCAGCCGAACTGATGACAGTCAACCTGAGCTTTTAAGGTCGGGCAATGCTGGCCAAGGCGCTCTGAGAAGAGGATGTCGGAACCTGGACTGGTTTCAGACATCTCCTGTATCACAAGGTGTGTCTTGGGTCATAGGCCTTCGCAGTATGAGCCTAGTTGAGGGAAGGTTTACACGCGAGCGCATTTCGGCCGGCAACAAGCATGTTTGTGGCCGCAAGCAGTTTTTTTCCCGGTCTACAGACACGACTGATCGTCTCTGTCACTTCCCAGGGGCCCTTGATGACATCGATGTTCTCGCGACCGATAGGGGCCTTGGCAATGAGGCCACCCACGCCTCCTAACTTCCAAGGGGTACATGCAACTGCTGTTGAGGTTTCCTTTGCCATGCTGCACTGCTTGCTCCCTCAGTTCTGTTTAGATTTCCTCTGGTCCCAGCACAAGGATAATTGATTTCTGTTTCGGGGCTCCTGTTGGGCCGATTCTTCTGCTCTCCTTGTAAACTGAGCTCAAAGACCTGTAGTGGTGGGAATCCTTTGAGGATGAAGCTTCAGAGACAACTGCCAACCCTACCCGCTGAAGAGCCCTTATGTCCTGACTGAACCCAACCTAGGACTGTAGACATCCTGCGTCCCGCACCCGCTTTTTTGCGGTTCGGAGCTGGACACCCGCGCTCGTTGACATGGCAATCACCTCTGTCGCTGCAATAGCATCTTCACCATAAAAACATGCTTGTGCACTAGGCGCAAACCTGCGTAACCATGATTGACCAGTTGACAGGTACCTGCAGAGGCTGGCAGAGGAGAATTCAGACATCAATGAAAGTGCCACCATGCAGCCACCACCAGCCAGAACAGGATCAGCTTGATCTTGTGGTTGTCGTAAAAGCCTCAGGAAGAAGGCAGCCAGCGCTGCTAGCACGTGGTTCGCAGCTCACAGGTTTGGGGCTGGAACACCCCATGCAATACTTTGTCCTGGGAAGTTCTACCGACACAAGTCGCTTGCTGACTACACTGACTACACATAAGCGCAACACGCTCTTCAGATCTCTTGACATCAGTCCTGAGTTGTGTTGAATTTGGACACTTCTTCCAAGAGCTGCAGCCAAGGCGCGGTAGGCCGGGCCTGCACAGTGGGTGCACTGGCAAAGTCGCGCATGGCGTGCATTGACGGTATTTCAATGGCATAGCTCGGGGAACTCTTTGAAAGGAACAGGCGCCTCCGTACTAAGTACGTAAGCCAGTAGCTAGTGAGGCTCCAGAATCTCCATGGCCTTCAAATGCTGAACTCATTTTGACAAATCCTACCTACGCAACCTTAGTGAACGCAGATGGACAATTGAGGCTCAGGTCCCGTCCTGCGAAGAACCTCTCCATCGCACGCGGCTCCTAATGCAGGCTCTACAAAAACGAGCCCAAAGCACAAGCCAAATGGAGCTAACCAACTGGGAGAAAACTGCGGAGTAGAGCTGTAGCTTTGTTACAACCAAGTGGCTGGAGCTTCATCCGCCTTTTTCGGTTTCGGCACGAGCTTCCTGCCGCTAGCTCTCACGCACTGGGGCTTGCAAATGTCTTTACACCTGCTGGCATTTTTGCTAATTGCACCGAATGCAAGTTCCAGGCTTCGTAACAGAAGCGTCCACATCAGGAGTTGCCAAAGTTGCCAATGGTGTCTCTGGTGCTTCCATGCTTAGAAGATCCAGCGCTGTCCAACTGGTGCCACAGCACGACAGGCAAGCGCGGAGGCCACCAAAGCAGCAGCCAGGACCTGATAAAGTTTCAGTTTCGTGGCTCGGCCCCCAAGAGATTCATCTTTTCTACTGCCCATAACGGAAAATGGAGCAAAATGCAGCACCGTCGCCTACATGCACTTAGTGAAGAAATTCAGGCCAAGCTGCCCAAGCATGTTCCAGGCTCCCTGAGCGGAATCTGGCAGCAGCGGCAGCAGTAGCCAACGCCCTGAGTAAGAGTGACTTCCGTGGAATGTGGTAACAATACCTGACACCAACCCTCTTCTCCAGGCGCTGTCCAACTACCGCTTTCCTCTGTTTTTCTTAGTCAAGAGTTTCCATGGGTCTGAAAGATACTGGCACCTTTAAATTTACATTTGCGCTACATCCCTTTTCCATTGTCCTGCCTGCTCCGGCAAACGCGGGAGTTACTTGTGCTGAGGTCCCAAAAGCAGGCCTTCATCCACTCATCATAGACCAATACTGCAGCAGCGAAGAAACTGATGCCTCGGCTTTAATCTGCCGCAGCGGGCCGAACATGAAAATTTCAAAAAACAAAGCAACCGTACGAATCCCGGGGCTGATCCTCACGCAGCGTACAACGAGTTGAGCCCTGCAGCTACAGATCGGGGCAAAGGTCTGATCGAAGCCCATTGTACTTCGTCTCATTCGTCAAGGCCCACAACTGATTCCAGAAATCCGTACATCCATGCATTGCCAATGCCCAGGTTGCAGAACAGGTAGTCTACCAGGACAACGAGGGCAGCGAAGATGCCTTAAATGTCAGAGCAACGGCACGAGATAGCTCAGGTGTGCAATGCGGAGCCAGCCATTCTTTTCACCCCCCCCAGCTACATGACATTAACTGTCACCACAAACCCTGCGGCGCAGCCATCTGCAGACGAGCCATAAAGACTCACCTGGAACCGCCCAGCTCTCACGAATCCATAGCGGTGTGGCTGGGCAGGAAATCCCCTCTTGCAGGCCAGCAGCAGAAGCTCCTCACCAAAGGCAATGGCGAGGCGGCACCGATGACCTCGGATTCGCTGTCGGCTGCCTCTTTGAAGGGTTTGGATGTGATGCTTGGAAGATCTTGGGAGCAAAAGTACCATTAAACAGCAGCCCAACGTATGAAGGCAGCCGGGTGCAGTTTCCAAGCCTCTTTAATCCAGTTGTTGTCCCCGCTGCTGGTTGCACTGTCCTACCTACATTGACTGAAAGCCCAGCACTGAAAATCCTTTGAGCCGTGCAAACTGACCAGACGCAGGAAAATCTTAGATTTAACAATTCGAGGCCACGAAGGATCCGCATGTCGTCAGTGTCGTCACCTGTCTGATGTTGCAGATGCCCCGTAGGGCAAGTTTGCAAGAACTAAAGGCGCGCCCATCCCGTCCTCTGCAGATCGTGCTATCGTTTGCAGAGACTTGAACCGGAAATGATGCTGAAACGAATGCCACAGTGACCAGCATGGCACCGACAGAGCGTCTGTAGGCCCAGCAGAAACGCGTGGTCTTGCTATGGCCTCCCACAGAAGGCTACAAGCGAGCATCAATCAATGACTTTAACAGCTTTCCAGGGCTTTGCAAGAAACAAATCTGCCCTGCCCGAGTCGCCGAGGCTCCAAGGTCTTCTGCTTCTAGGGCTGAGCAGAGCAGCATAGCATGATGAGCTAGAGGCTGCGACTTCCTGGGCTCCCCGGCTGACACCAACGGTGTGGGCGGACTGAAGCCAGGCATCGTAGAAAATAAAGACCTCAAGCTACACGATTAACTGTTGTCTTGCTGCTGAAGCCTTTCTATTTCCTAGCACCTGATCCAGAAATGCCGTGCCCACGATGGAGGTTGGGTTGGAGGCTGTTTGCGAGCATGCTTAGGTGTGTTCTTCGCGGTATGTTTCAACAGAAGGTCAATATCAAATCAGTCTTGTTTGGGAATACGCATACAGATATATATATATATATGTGAGAGG